>JARQST010000397.1:9442-19739 GCA_030142225.1 Pachycephus smyrnensis | reverse complement strand
GCTGTCAATTCTCACTGGCTTCCTCTCGATCGTTCCTCTATGAAGACACCTCGGTTTCCGGTGTCCGGTGTCTCTTTCTCTTACCGGTAATGCTCCTGTAGTCATCATAACTCCCGTAGTGTTTGTAGCTTTTTCAGTGATATTCTGTGTCTCCATGATCCATGACCCCTATCATCGAAGAGCCGGCCAGGGAAAATTTGGGAGACCGTTTCGATGGTATAATTTTTATTATACCTCGCACCCAATTTGAATTTTAATTATTTCTTGCAATTTTTGGTGGTATTTTTCGCAGGGCGCCATTTATCTGTTAACTGCCGAGAAATTATCGTTACAATATACAGCAATGTCCAATTGAAGTGGAACAAGGTAATTTTTGTGTATTTCCGGTGAACTCTGACCGATTTACCTAGATTTCACTAAATTTTGAGACTGTAAGGTATTCCGAGATTCCCTGAGTCATTAGTCTGGTTAAAATTCTATTACGCTTTAAATAATGTCATTATACTTAGCTTTTTGTGACTTTATTGTTTTCCTGTTCGGGTTTATATCTAGTCTGATTTACTTTGGGTTCTGCAAGCGTATCTTTTGTTAATATTTTACTGAATTGGTTGAAGCCCGATTCCGGTGTATAACTTTTTTTTCTAATCTGGTGTATGCGATATCTTTCTTATATGAACCATTGCTGATGTGCCGTATTTGATTATCGTTGCCGAACTTGTTTATTATTATTTAAATTAACTGTGAAACTTTCGAGACCTTTCTTAGTCCTGCGGGCACTTCTCTGGCGTTGCGCACTAGCCGCCCTTCTAGGCGACCTCTATTGTTGACGTTCCACGACGCTGGCCTTCTGCCAGTTAGCCTAATGCTACTACCCTGTCCGATAACGTTTTAAAACTTGCAGCGATAATGAAATACTCGTTATAATATTTTATTTTCTGGATTATTATATCTTATGTGCCATTTCGTTTTCTAATTTACTGTTAATTCATTACTTGGTGTGTGCTCATTTTCTGTATTCGTGTCGTGTGCCGTAATTACGTGTAAATTCGGATTTTAAGCGTTTGTTAACGAACCCGCACCTGTTCTCGTTTCCTCGGGCTCGCGTATGATTTTTCCTTTTGTTGGACTGACTCTTTCCTACTGACGGTACCGATCGCGGTTATAATCTCGCGCGTGCGATAAGTGGACCCGCGTATTCGTTCCTTTTCCGTTCCTTTGCCGTTCCTTGCGTTCCGACTTTGTTAGATTATTTCGATTTTGGCTAGACCAGTGCGACTTTGCTAGAATATTCCGGTTATACTCATTGTCCGACTGTATTCTTTGTAGAAGTATCAAATCCGCGTTTTCCATTAGTGAAGACTTACGTTCTGCTTACGTTGTTGGCGCTACTTGCCGATAGATAATGTGCGTCGAAAATCTCGAGTAATATTATTTTATTTTGCATTGTATAGCTTTCGTTCCGGAACACCATTCTTGTGATTTAGTTTTAAGACTTTTGTTAAGTATGTTTGGCTTTCGCTCGCACCCGCACTAACGCTTACATCCGATGCTTTTGTTAATTTTCTGTTGAGCTTATGGACTATTTGGAATTCTGTTTAATACAGCTCCGATGCGTTAACTAATTAATTTTGACTATTTCACTGTAGTGTTTCTTATTCCTTTCCCACAAGTCCTTGGCTTGATTCCCTCTTCCTTGCCTCTTAAACGCCGCGACGCTTCCAACGAGCTAGCCTCTGAAGTGGCGCACCGTTTGACGTACGGTGGTCTGATTTCATACGATTTTTCTGAGTACCGGATAACCCTTATGTTTAGTTTCGTTTCTTACCTTTCTTTCTTGGCTGTGGTGCCCCTATCTTTTTGCTATGGTGCCATCTTCCAGATCCCTAATTCGGTCAATTTTTGCTGAGCTTGTTCCAACAGCTTCTGCCGAGCCAGTTCCGTCAACATCTTCTGGGCTTATTCTATCGACATGGGCGCCAAACCCGGTAGTGCCATCGATGGACAACTTCGCTAATCGCAGGAGAGTGCAACAGTCCGAGGCGGAAAGGGAATTGGTGGAGGCTAATAGATTAATAGCAAATGCTGCGAATTCTCTTTCAGAAGTCATAACCAGGAATGCAGAGGCACCACGAGTAGCGGCACCACCGGCCAGACCTCCCGCGAGATTCATTTCCGCTCTAGAAGACCTTTTGTTTTACGTGAAGGAAGAGCACATGGTGGACTGCGTCGTCGAGATGATGCAAGTCGGCCAGAAGTATATTAGACTGGGTCAGAATACTGCGTTTCTTCCCGTCTCTCTGTGCCTTTCTCTCTCTATATTTAGACATAGAACAGAGGAGATATAGCAGAGAGGCAGAGAGTGTAAGATCCTATCCTATCCTATCAAAAACTATAACCCATTGAATAAATAACCCCAACTTAACTAAATGAATAAACGCATAAACAATTTTTTTTAAACAGAAATATATTTATAAAACAAGAACGCGAACAAGAACAGGAAGATTAAATTAATAATAAATAATGATATTTCCGCTGTCGCCGCCGCGTAGCCACCGGCCTCTTGTTCGCCCGGCTCCGCGACCTTTGCCGAATGCCCCGTACCGACGACCGTACCAACTGGCGCGGCTCCTTCCTCCTCCACGGCTCCATCTTGACTCCGTTCGCACTGAAAAATAATAAACAGTTTTATTAAATTAATTCAAATTAATTTATTTATTAATTTTCTATAAGTAACTAAAATATAATTACCGGCAGGGGCATCCCGGCGATCTTGACTCTGGAGAAGGAGCCGCTCCAGGCGTTCCATCCTCTGCTCCAGAGTCACGTTAGATGTAGTTACCGTGGGGTCAGGAACCTCCTCCTCGATATGCCACCACGGGGAGAATGGATCTTCCCGTGGTGACTGTGTTGCCGGTGGCTGTTGCGGCGGTGGCAGTGGTGGCGGTGGCGGAGAGCATGGCTCAAGCTTCTTCACTATAAAAATACGCAAAAAATGTATAATTTATAAAACATATTGTGACGTGATTTTTTAACTCACTATCGGGTTCTCGTTTGTTAAGAATATACACCACAATATGTATAGAGAAATGTTAAAATTGAAATCATACTTACTTTTGACGTCTGTCGTTGACATTTTTTCAGGAAGTGAAGAAGTGATGAACGTTCTTAATATGAAAATTTTCTAACAATTACATACCATCCTTTAATTCACCGCTCACTCCATAAATATGTGTTCACCGCTCAATTTTAACAAAAAATTGTTAAAAATATGAACGAAATAAATAATTAAAAATAAGTAAGTCCTTTTTTTAATAGAAAGTTTATAATTATAATCTATTTTAATGTTAATTTGTTGAAATAGAAATTATGCGTGAAGGCAAACATAACATCCGGCAAACCAGCCAATCACGAAACAGAACGTAAGTTTTGAAATATTCCTGTCAACTTGAAAGCAAGAAGATGGATCTTAAAAATGTTCGAGACATTTTCAATTTATTGCAAGCCTCTAATAGTGTTTCACAAATACTATTAAAAAGATTGCAGCAAAATCGACGAAGAATTAGTAGGAGATGGTGGGTGAAGCCTCGGATTACTGAGTATGTCAGAAGCGACTTTGGTGCGTATAATCAGCTGTTCTCCTACTTCAAACTCAGTGATCATAAAGAGTTTTTTCAATTTACAAGAATGACAGTGCAACAATCAATATCCTTCATGGACTATTGGCACCACTCCTTATAAAAAAAAGTAATCGAAAACCTCTAAAGCCGTAACTGCGAATTGCTGCCACATTAAGGTTAGTTTATTGAAAATTAAGTTAAACATTAAACAATAACTATTGTATCTTTGTATTTGCAGCTACCTTGCACGTGAAGACAGTATTTGTGCGACATCTTGGTTTTTCTGTATTGGCAAATCAACCATGTACTCAATTGTTCAAGAAGTTTGCAAGAAAATAGTGTAAGTACCTCAGCCAATATATCTCAGGATGCCGAATAGAGATAAATGGATTAAAATTGCCAATGATTTTTAAACGAAATGGAATTACCCAAACTGTTTGGGTCCAATTGATGGCAAACATTGCCGTATTCTTGCTCCATCACGATCAGGCATAGCCTTTCATAATTACAAGGGTTTTTTCAGTTTCATTCTCCTTGCCACATGTGATGCCCATTATCGGTTTAATTGGGTAGATATTGGAGATTATGGTACATTTTCATTAGCTTAAACACAGTAGTGTATTACTTAAAAAGATAAACATTATAAATTTCTATGTTTCGGGTTCATTAAATGATGCTGGAATTTTTGCCAATTGCGATATGGGCAAAGCCCTGAATCGCGGTTTGATGGATCTTCCAACACCAAGCAATCTTCCTGATACTGTTGTTCGACACCCTTTTTCTTTTATTGGGAATGAAGCCTTTCCTCTAAAACTTTACATGATGCGAACGTATGCAAGGCGAAACCTTCTAGGCAATAAGGAACGCGTATTTAATTATTGCCTCTCCAAAGCTCGCAGAGTGATTGAAAATTCTTTCGACATTCTCGTTGCGAGGTGGGCAGTCCATCAAGCACCATTGCGCTACAAGCTTGAAACTGCTGAAAACATAGTTCATGCAACAGCATGTTTACATAAGTTTATTATTACCACCGAAATGGAATATAGAGGAAGGCATTTTTTAAATCAACTATTTGTTGACAGAGAAGGAAGAAATGGAGAAATCATCCATGGTGACTGGCGTCTAAGAGTTCCACCAAGCCGAACATGGAATACACTGGGTCGCAATGGACCACATTACGCATCTAGGACAGCAATGGAGCAACGTGATATTCTGGCAACGTATTTTGTCTCGCGTGAAGGAACAGTTCCCTGGCAGTGGCTACGTATATAATAGGAAAAAAATAATTATTTGCCGGATTCGACACATGGATACTTACAATTGCAATTTTTGTCGGATTCGACACTTAAATACCTGCGATTGAAATTTTTGTCGGATTCGACACGTGGGTACATGCAATTGCAATTCTTGTCGGACACGACACATATATGTAATAATTGTAATCTGACAATAAAAATAATAATATTTAAATAAAAATATGTTTAGTGATATAATCGTTTAGGTAATATAGGATAAGATTAATAATTTAATGAAAGTGTTTCTGTTGCTTGTTCTTGATCCCGCCACAAATAAAGACCGGTACTATTCTTTCCCCCTTGCCATGAAAGACAACAAATCTTCGCGAATTCGCGAAAGCCGATGGGCGCCAGGCACACCGTTGTGCCACAGAAAGGTAAGAATATACGGGGAAAGTGGATGAAGGATCCGGCTAACTAAATCGGGACGACAGGTAGAGGGCCGAGGAACGCTCAGATGTTAGGTTGCAAAAGATTGAGAACACGAGAGAATTAACAGTAAACTTAACAAATTGGCCCTTTATTTGGGACTTCAATAAAACAACATGACAAAGCGAGATAAAAAAATATAACGAAAGAAAGGAAAATAAGCTGAGTCACGCGAGACAAGGTCCACTACGGGATCCGTGAAATTCAACGATACAATAACGAATACACGGTATACGAGGTCCATACGGGACACGAACTAAATATACTTGAAATTTGACGGTAACTCAAAATGCTACCTTATGCATGAATAGTGTCGATGGTCGGTTGTGCCCACTCTAAATTACGACGACAGTTTTATACCGGAACGCACGTATGGAAGGTGTCACAGAAAGCTCCCCCATGTCCTTTAGAAGGACGGAACGATTTACGCGCGACGAACACGTTACCAGCCGGGCGAGTCGAATGGCGGGTAGCACACCGATTATAACACCTGTTCCAAAAGTACACATACCAAATATAAACATGTGAAAAGATATTAAGCACAGAAAGATCCAAGAGGCAAGAAATAGATAATGTAAGAAAACATGACAGCAATAGAAAATATAATGAAAACAATAGCGCTGCGTAATAAACAAAATTCAGTCGATGCGTATTATATACAAGACGTGAATACACGGGAGACACGATTCACAGATTCTTGTTACAGGTTTCCAGGGTCACCGAGACTGAGAATTTAGCTAAGGTCACGCACAATAATTAACGATATTTTCTAACGATACAGTAAGGTACGGAATATTTTCCAAGCTGGCGAAACGCGGTCGTCTCCTAGGCCGAAACCGGGAGGAAATTAACGAAACAGCTCTATCTAGACACTAGCCACGAAGGCGGAAAAGATTTCGTCCTTACGACGGCGAGACGCTTACCGTGAGCGGCACTATGACGGCTATTGCTTTTGATTCGATACTTTTAAACACGCACCGGCCAAGTTGGCTGACAACACAAGAATGCTCGTGCGAGGGAAGTTCTTCGGGCTCCTCGAGCCCTCGCCGCCGTAGCGGGGTCCTACTGGGCCAATCGTCATCGCGGAAGAAATCGCCAATCGCGTCTTTAGCGGCTAATTTTGAAACAGGCCATTAGACTTAAAATTCGATTACTAGGTTAATGTTGAACTTTACATCATTATACCCTATACGAGACGGACGCGATACGAGAATTCTATAACCGGAGCCTTCCTGTGATCGTTAACAGTCGATACGCGGAAGGGCGGTCTAAATCCGAAAATTCTCTATATGGGTAACACGAGACATGTCGGCGTACATCGCCCGCTCGCAGAACCCGGGATTTGTAAGAGAGCTCACGACTCGTTGCCATAGCGTAGGGTGTCCATTCGTCCTCTGGTGGTGCTCCTCATCAGGTCTTCCCAGGGACGGTCAGGTGGCGGAAGTTCATGACACCTTGCCATGGTAGCTTGCAGAGCTCCCTTCCTCTTCTGTACTGTCTATGTGCCCTTCGTGGGACATCGGTACCGGCGATACTGGAACGTTACGTGAAGTCCAAGGCGATGTCTTTCTCTTGGCTGACCCCCTACTCAATTCGAGAGCCGTCGGCTGCGGGGTGGAGGCGTCGGGTGGTTCTGACTGCCCTTAACGATCCCTGGCGGAACGGATGGTGGCTTCCTTCCTTCGATACTAAGGCTGGTGCTGGTTCCTCGGTGTTGGTGTATAGTTTCCCTCGGCGTGGAGGATGAGCAGATACGCGACGCATGAAATGATTACAAATAAAATTAACCTAATGCCCCTACATATACTAATCTGGACCCTGGAGTTCTTGGCCGGTACATTTCGCGACTGTTCCCCGAGGGACGGTACTGCGTCCCGTAATCGAAACAATATATGACATGTAAAATACATTCAAATGTGTATACCCGGTATGATTACCTACCTGACATTTGAATGTTGCATTGTGGCCGACGCCATCACCTGCCAATATACAACATACACGTCTAACATACAAGGGGTTACCACTAAACGATCTCAACCCCTCGAGGGACGAAGAAAAAACAAGGTCGAGGAGAAAAGGGCCCAAGGGCTGGGCCAAATGCATTATAGCAGAGGTGGTCCTAATCAGTCTAAGGGTCAAAGGGCCAACCAGAAAGTCAAGGAAGAAGCCCGCCGAAGGCCAGTGAAACAAAGATCCAAGATCCCCAGGGAGGTCGCCCACTCAGCCACATGAAGGGCAGAAGGGACGGAAGGGCCAAGGGCCGCAGGCAATGTGGGGCAGGCAAACAGGCCGAACGCATCGGGAATGAACCCCCCCAGGCAACATGGAAGGACCCTAGAACAACAACATACCACAAAGAGCTCAGGCCTGCCACTAAGAGGGCAGAAGGGAGGACCCTAGCAAAGGGCCCGAGGAGATGGGGTACGATGGGCGGGCTCACAACCAAACGCAACGGGGAAGGGACCGTTGGGAGAAAGGTGAAGGGAAGAAACCCTATAACCTCATGGAAGGAAGCATGCGATGACCACTGAAGGGCCACAAGGAAGGGTCCGAGAAGGACGCAACTCCAGGGGGCGGACGATCGACCCCCGAGAGCCGCAATGCATTCCAAGCGGTACCCCGGGCGTGCAACGAACATTATGTTGACCTATGCTGGAAGCCCCAAGGTCAAGACAGGGCAGGGAAACGTAATGCGTTCTAACATACATCGGGGCCGATAAAGGAATTTACAATTAGAATTTATGTAACTCTATTATTTATTGTAGGTTAATAGTAGTAGTAGTACAGTAGAAGCTAGGAGGGGGAAGCCGACTATATAAGCCGGGCCGCCCCGACTAGCAGTCAGTATCGTCTGAACCAAAGAGTGAAATATAAGTGAGAAAGTGTACCTGAAAGTTAATAAATTGTTAATTACCTGATTAATTAAAGTGTGTTAACAATTATTATCAACGACCTTGGCAGCGAACATCGGATTTGAGTAAGGATTAACAAAGGGAAACGCACGACGAATCGGTGCTCCAGTTATCACTAATTCCGGTGGCACAAGGATCAGGACATCCTCGTCGCTCGCATTCAGAGAGACTCCGAGGTCCCTAAGCATTAGCCGCCTCGTAAATTTATTTAATATTGCTAATTAGCCCTGCCAATAAGGGGCGCGAAGAATACATTGGCTGGCGACCGTAATTGAGCTTTTCGGAGCGAGAACCGCACCAAGGTGCCGCATGACTGAAAGGAGACTTCGTGGCGACAACGGATCCGCATGGTAACCCACGCTGGGTGCAGCAAATAGTCGGAAGGACCAAGGGCGCGTAAGCCGTAGGGAAGTGGAATCCCGTCTCTTGAGAAGAGCACTACCCTCCACGGCTCTGATCGACCAAGGAACCAGGCCAGCATCCGGACAAACGGTTACAGCATAGTCTTCCGATTTCAGAAGAAATCTCGTTCTACTTGTCCTTCTTAGCACCATTTTTAAATTCACGATGAATTGTATCGTAGAGAAATTTGATTTCTCTAACGATGTTGATAATGATCTCGTCTATAAAGTTCGTCATATTGACAGGTAATGATAGGTGACAGGTAATGACATTTCACGTATGAATATATTGGCGGGCAATTGTTTCTTTTTTCACGTAAGCCGTTACGGTGCACGGAATGGGAGAGTCGGGGCATGCTGGATGCTCCGTTCCGTCATCCGTAAACTACGAAGACCCTAGCAACCGTCTTCCGTATCGTTGCTATATATGAGACGTGGCCAAAATCGTAGAGATTTAGTAAACGCTCGGATTTAAAAACGATTGTCTCCTCCTTAATTGGAGGATCCAATGGAATTTTGCAAAAATACAATTGAATACCGCGCCCTGTTACGTGTTCCGTGTCCCGTTGCATAGTAGAATGGCCTTAAGGAACTGCATCACGTAGTAGTCCAAGGACACTCACCGGGTCTCTACTCTATCATGCACTCTACTAAAGAACTCGAAGGCAGTTCTACCATTTACCGAGCTCCGCCACCTGTCCTGCCAACGATCTAGCATGACCGGACGCAGGAATTTCTTGGCCCCCGTTACCGTAATTCTACCATGCAACAAATCCTCCGATTGATAATGGAAGTTTCCGACCTGAAAATCCTATCCCTTACGTATCCTATACCTATAGGCTCGCTCGTTTATCGCCAAATCGATTGGCAGCACCTCTGCCAGGACAAAAACCGCATCCGCAGATATGGTCCTATACGCCCTTGTGACCCTTATTAATGCATGCCTCTGAACGCTTGTAAGCGATCTAATCGTTCTCACCTTAAGGGGGTAGTATACATTTATTTGATGAAAAAAAGTTTTTCTTTTTTTTGCAGTTTTACGTAGTATATATCCATAGAAATAAGATACGAATCATCTTTTCCCCCATACCGATCGATAACAGGTAGAAAAACGCAAAATACTATGAGGCCCCACAGAGCGCGCAACGCACCTCGGAAGCCGGGCGGAGCGCTCGTTTTGTGATGCTATAGTTTTCTATAATTTTTGTATATTCTCGATTTATACACGTTATTGGAGAAGTAGCTCGTTTGTTTTAGTAAAGAAACGTTAGTTTTTGCGACACGTGTATGGTACAACTCATATTAGTTTTATTTTGAAAATGGATAAAAAAAAGTGGTAAAAAGCACAGTGTGAGGGTGAGTCGTCAGAGGAAAAGAAAATTTCGAGGTAATAAAGACACATCTGATGATATCAGACCTAATACCAGTGCATCTGCAAGAAAAATTGCTGCGAAGGCTCAAGACTTTGCAGTAAACGTCGATCCATTCTTACAGTACTACATCGTTAATTTTGTGATGTTTACGACTTTGCAAGATATTTTGATATGTAAAGAGTGCAAAAGTGAGATAAAATTTTCCAAGCGAGCAGAAAAAGGATTGGGTTTTCAATTGGTTGTGCAATGTAAATGTGAAGCTGAATATCA
>JARQST010000396.1:30853-73896 GCA_030142225.1 Pachycephus smyrnensis | reverse complement strand
TCAACAATCGACCAACAAACAATTAGTGGAAGCAAAAATTTAAAAAGTCATTTTTCGTTGGCCAACTTCACACCACTCGCATAATGGCAGTGAATTTCATGAGGTAGTTCTATCTAGCGGTAGAATTGTGGAATTAGACGAATGTGACATGGAAGAATTTTGAGAGTACGGTCGCTGCTTAAAATTTGTCCGGTGCAACCGTAGCATATGAATATAGAAGAATAAGGCTGGATCCTCATTGTGGCTCACAGCGCTTTTGCGCCCATGAATGGAACAGAGAGCGAGAGAGCAACGAGCGACAGGGCACATCTTTCTCTCTTGCTTCCACTCATCGAAAACGCGGCGCAAAAGCGCTGTGCGCCTGTAGTGAGGATACAGCCTAAGGCTAGATCCTCATATAGGTGCCAGCGATCGGACGCAGGACTTTGGTTGGTGGATATCAGTTGGTGGGAGAAAATTCATCATCTTTCACCAACCAAAATCCTGCCTTCGAGCGCGGGCACCTGTATGAGGATGTGGCCTTTGATTTCAATACATATACTTAACAAATAGCTTTAAAAATGTGACGGCAAAAATATTAATATATTTTTTAAAAAAGCAAAAGATATGTGAGTCAAGCTTCGTCAAAAGCAGAACATATAAATCATGAAATATTATCATTAAAAAATTTGAGGGAAAAAAGGTTTGACTTGATGTACGGCAACATAAACCATGTGGTCGCATGCTCTGTATTCGCAGCGTTAGAATAAAAATTAATAAAAAAATTTGAAACCAGAATTGTTGGACGCCTACAAATGTTTATAGTAGTACATACATTAGACACTTAATTTTCTGTAAAACCATATCTTCCTTTTCGGGTTTGGTAATGCACAAGACACTTCTTTTGCTTGGTCCATGGTCCATGGCCATTGGTTTGACCCATGTATTATGCTTAAATAAGATGGGATCTTCGGCGTTGCCAGAAATGTGTTTATGTTCTGAAAAATATGAAAACAATATGTCACTGCGAATTCAAGAGAACACCAAAAATGCTTTCCTTGACAGATAAAAAAATCATATCCAATCAAATTAGAAGTTTCTATGTATACACATGTATACTACAAATCGATCTACTTACGTACCATTTTTAATCGACAAGGGAAAGTATAAAAAAATTTAAACAAAAGAATATGAGAATGCGAGAATGCACCCAGAATATAGGATTTGTGTTTTCGAACGTATCAGCAGCAAAAGATGGCAAGGGATAGCGGTGAGGAAGTCTTTCGTCTCGAGGGAAATCTGAGGTCGATTGGTCCCGCGGAGGGCTGGTCGCCGAGTAAGTTTAAATGTACCTATATCTATAGGCATCCTATTCGAATCTGAGTTTTAGTACTAGAATCTGATACCATAAGATCTACCATGTAAATGTACACTATAGCTGTACACCAGTAGGCAATAGGTAAGCCTTGGCAGAGGATGAGAATTAGAATGAGAATGAAGTTGAGGAGGAAGAAAAAGAGAAAGAAATCCTGGCTGGTCACTCACTTATTTGGAGTCATGTGACAACTGAAACCGATTTGATTGTATCCGTTGGTTACTCTTTCATTGTTCGGACCCGCCTGATTCCTCCACACTGGGAATTTTCTATTTGATTACAAGAGCATCCCAATATCCGACCCCCATGTCCTATCCACGTCCCTCTGCGTTCTCTCTTTTTTCAGCCTTTTGCCCTCCAACACAATACACCCCCTTGTTCCTACTCCTTCCTGTAGCTCTCTATACGACTCACTCGATGAAAAAACTTTTTTTGCTCGATCGCCGGCGGAATTATTGCCAGGCGCGCTTATTTATGGGATTCATTTTCTAGGATTGTCCAGGAGACGATGTGATTTTTGTATTTTGTACATCCAGTGATATTTTTGGAGGCTGTGCTTTCGGGATTGTCATGTTTCTATTTTTTAAGCTTTATTTACTTTTTACTTTTCCTTTCTCGTGACGTGTAGATATATACTTTTCTGTTTATTTTTCTCATTGGCGTCGATCAATCTGGCGATTTACGACATGTCACCCGAACCAGACGAGATTTCCTGACGCATTACTGTGACTCAACGATAAATTCGGGCTTAAGGTTAACGTTAATCTATACTATCCCTTCCGAAGGGTAGTAGTAGCAATAGTAGGTAAGATATTAAACCGCACCCCTAGAAAAGGTGTCCCACGTACCTTGAAGCGACTATCTGGTTTCTCGATATTGCCTTTGCACCAGACCTATTTGTAGATGCGTAATAATCATAATTGTGTGCATTAACGCTATTTCACGTATTTCAGGGGAAGTATAAGAGGGGTAGTTTCTTAGCTTGCGGTTCGGTAAAATTAAAAGGCACATTTTCCTGAATGAAAGCAGAGCGGTATCCATGACACCAGGTGGTGGACATCGTTTACTGGGCAATTAAATAAATAACGTCTGGAAATTAGTTACTACAAGAGTCGCAGTGCTCTATGAAGAAAGGAAAGCGAGGGTGAAATATAGAGAATGACTGAGAATGGATTTCGCGGACATCAGGGCCATTTAACACTATGACACCCTATTTACCACCCCCGCAGCCACGAGCAGCACACACCCATCCTGAAAACCCATATGTCACCGTAGTACAACGAAGCCCTTGTATTATACCGCTATGGTCCTGGTGTGCCATTATACATTATACGCTCTGCCCTTAAAGCGGCTGCCCAGCCGCAAACGCCACTCGAATTTCTATAGAGAAATTCCGAAAAATTGAAACTTAAAAGGGGCTAGATAACGTGTCTGTATTTCTATAGGATATGTTTTGTAGACTGTATCAGGATCCCGAGTGGGAGAGACGGAGACTGAGTGTAGTTTTTGTGCTGCATACTATATCATCAGCAATTTTAATTGGTTCCAGAAATTTCGATAAAATCCCCTTTTCGATAGAGGCACAAGGCGATTTCTGAAGGGTCAAGGGGCCTATTCCTTGTATCTACCTTCTATTCCCTTAAGTACAGTCGAAATCTCGAGGAGTGGTACTAGGGATGTAGAGGTATTTTCTCCAAGAAGGTTCTGGTTTAAGGGCTCGCAGAAGCCACCCGCAATCTCTGTTGGCAAACAGGCCTCATAAATTATAGAGGGATATCTCAATGTGTATAGGGTGTCTTCATTGTGCGGGAGGGTCACCCTGTTAGATACGCCCCTGGAGTCTGTGACGAGCTACTGGGTAAATTTAGGGGCGGTTTGTGTACTCTATACTCGGCACTGTCCTCTATTTCACCCACGACATTTGAAGGAAAGGGCACCCATAATTTCCTCCAGACATTCCCTCGAATTGAAGATGAATTCCTTTATTTTCCATTTATCTACATATCGATACCTTACTTTATCTAATACTTCGTATCCCACAATGAGAGGATTTTTCAGGAGAAAATAAAAAACTATTTATTGTTTTAAATATTAGTCACCCTATTCTAGGATACGATGTATTAGAAGTAAGGTATCGATATATAAATTCTATGAATAAGTAGGACTTCCGATAAATAGTCCTAATACCTATTTTTTTACAGTTTTCAATATACGTTTTACTAATAGAATGTTCTATTTTCATTTATAGCAATAATATCCTTATGAAAAAATATTGTTAAATACCCGAAATTACTATTGGAAACTATTCAGAAATTATTTGGAAAGCCGTAGTTTTTCGAATAGTTTTGGAAAGTTTAATAATCCTTTTTCGTAATGGTAGTCTACAGAGGTATCTTAAGATATATAGTAATTACTATATCTTTAATTTTTTTATAGACATACCGTAATACATTAACACAACACTTTTTAACATAACCTCTTCGAGTTCTATTCCTCGAAGTAGAATGATAATAACCAATAACGATTATCAATCCGACCCTAGTAGCAATCAGGTAAATTAGGAATCACTCTGGTGTAGGTCGGTCTCAAATCTTCCAAAATACTGTGCATCTTTTGCAAGATTTGCAGCAGATTTACACTAGAGTGATATCTGATTGCTACTAGAATACATAATTAGAAATACGAATTAAAAATGCGGTATTTGATGGTAAAAAATTTTATCATGTAATGGTTGCTAAAAGGCGTAATTTGGAGGATGTGCAAATTTATTTTATTCTTCTACTATATTTCTGATGTTACATTTGCGAAGTCACAAATGTCTTGTTTGTTTCTACAGGGGAAAAAACGAGGATATTAAAAATTTCCTTTGAAGGGAGTAAGAAAATTGAAGTGAATTTATACATATATAATTTCTACGCTATTGATACTTTCGAATAAGTACATTTTATAGAAAAACTGCGGTATAAATGTTTTCTAATATAACTAAACCGAACACATACCTACACGGAGAGAATTAAATGCTAAAAATTACCCTGACTGTCACGGTAATCGTGGGACATCATGACATTTTAGTCTATATTATAGATCTATTTTTGAAATAATAATGTAATTATAGTGAATTATTCTGCAGATAACATTAAATTTTACAAAGTCGTATGGTAAATTTTAAGATATTTTAAAATATACCTAATTTAGTAAGATTTTTTACTCTATTAAATGTAAAAGTGTAAGTAAACTTTCGAAATGTCCGATGTTGGTGTGAAATTTTACCATGCCGTATATTACTTTGCGTCGTTCATCTGCGAAAAAGAATTGCAGATAGTTACAATTTTTCCTCGTAATCTCTGTAAATTTTACCATACTGCAAGTAATGATAATCGAACGGCAACGATCTATCTTCGGCTATCTTCAATCGAACCAGCTTGTCAATCGTGTGCAGTAACAGTCAAAGATTAATCTAGATCATTACCACCATTTGCTGTTCTTTTTACTTTTTATTAGATTTATAGGAAATTTTAAATGCGAGCAAGTAAATTTTACCATACTCGTTGTAAAAATTTATTTGCCGTACTTTTTACTGTGTACTGGATTTATAGGAAATTTTAATTGTGAGCATGTAAATTTTACCATACTCGTTGTCAACATTTATTGGCTGTACTTTTTACCATGCTGATTGAAAAATTTACTTGTAATAAACTAAAGATTTCTATGGTAGTATCAAAAAGTAGCAATATGACAAGATGTCCCGAGGTTACAATTTTCAAGGAAATTGTTTTCGTCAATTTTGCAGAAATTTTCAGCATTTAATTCTCTCCGTGTACCTATTAAGAACTGTAGCCGCATGGAATTTGTACTAGTGAACTGTAAATTGACACGATTCACAATGGTACTGTCATTACTCAACAAAAAAATTATTATACCTAAATGATGTTGTTTACATAATTATCGCCAAAGGAGTATAAATAAGCTCCCATGCACGATTAGGCATATTATATAGGTTTTATTATTAATCACTATTTTACTATTATAGTCTACACAATTTTTCTCTGGCATTCAATTTATGTGCATTAAATCCTTTGAACAAATTGGGTTGTTAATGACATAATTTTTCTTTATAAATTCTTTAAATCATAATGCTACTTTTCCACATTTATTGGCAGCCATGAATTTATACCTTTAGATTCTGATCGATTTTTTTGACTTCACTTTTAACACTTTCAAGATTAAAATTTCGGAAATATTAATTCCACTAGTTATTGATTTAAAAACTGTAAAATGAAACGTATCTGTATGTAATTAAAAAAATCTTTTTATTGTAATTAATAGATTATATATTGAAGTATGGGGAAAAAATTCCGTAAGTTCGCCAAGTTAAATTCCCAAGTGTATAGGGGGGATAGTGATGTTAGTGGCATTACGTAACGCTGTCGGATGTAAATAAATATAAATAGAGAAGGTGGCGATGGATATATAAGGCTGCGGCAGCTTGGGGTCGCAGGTGGCGATGCTCAAAGCCAATTATGCGAATGGCGTCGGCGTCCACGCCGACTTTGCCGTCGATGAGGGTTCCGGTAGCGCACGGATACTCAAGAGAGGCGGAGGGTAGTGAAACTGTGGTGAAGGGGGCGAGATAGGTCGTGAAAGTGTGCGTGGAGCTGGATTACGGGGAGCTGGTAGAAGTTTAACTTGTCTGCGCTATAACGGATTAACGGCAGCGATTTATCCAGGAGTAATTGGCTTCGAGCCTTTAATTAACTCGCATTTATTTGCAGTAATGGTGCCTCTTCCGAGCAGCCAAAGAAATTTCCATGAACTCTCAAACATCTTCTTTCATTGTGGAATCATTCTCTGTGGAATATATTATAAGGATTTTCCCGTGTTATTGGGAATTTTTGTCAGTATAAAATTAGACCGACAAACGAGTTGTGTCTTTACAGTATTGATTCCTCGTCTGAAGTTCAAGATGGCGAAACTAAGGCTTATTATTCATCCTGTTGGAGAAAGTTGCTCGAGCCAATATTCCGAAATCCCATCCGCCGTTTTCGCTGTGATAAAACTTCGCCCCTCCTATGTAGGTACTATTGTTATCACTGGGTAATGGCGCCCTCTCTTATCTTTTCTATTATCGATGAACGTTCCAAGAACGAAAGATGCTAGAAAACTCTCCCAGCTAAGAACATATAATATATAATACATAGATACAGGGTAGACAGAAAAAAGAAAACCACTTCTCGAGGACCAATTGTCCGGAACGAAAAATACCATATCACATACTGGGGTTCAATTAAAGACAATTTGATAACTTTTAAATAAGCACAAATTGACCTAAAACTATTGATGTGACATTGTCGAAGTGATTGCTTATTCAAATATCTGCGAGAAATTCAACTGACATGGTTAAGTTCAGTATCTAACAACGAGATGAATATGAGACTGTGCACTGATACCCCCGCAGAAAGATCAGACCTTTAACTATTGTAACATTATCTCTACTTATGCATAACGTGTTCAATTAAACATAATTTTTGGTAATTTTTTTCAGTCAGTAATATATTGTACATTCGAAACTCGCGCAAATTATAATAAACATGTAGTTACGCAAGTTAATTTTCTCGCAGATGTGTGAATAAGCTGTGATTTCAATATATTCTTATGATTATTTTTATGTTAACTGATGTTAATTTGGTAGTTAAAGAAAACATCTTTAATTCCAACCTTAATACGACGTAATGTATATAACGTAATACTTTGCAGATATCAGTTCTTGAAAATTAGTCGCATTTCTTTTGGCCGACCTTGTATAACATAAATACACATACGTGGTGCATTTGTATACACGGACGCAACCACAGTCGAGGAGCAGAAAGGAGAGAAAAAACAGAGAGAAAAACAGAGAGATTTGGTCTTTCAGAACGTACGCAGAGGCCCATCATTCCGGCTATTATCGTGCTTCCCCATAAATAAGATTAAACCACTTCCTCATCCTTATACTGGACTTCCTGAATATTGGGGAAACTCTTTCCCCAATCTCCCCCTTTCCTCGATTACTCCTTCGCTCGCTTATTCAGAATTCACGTCTAGGCACTTCAAAAGAATAAACGAGAATATCATTTTATACTGTTGTTACATTTCTTTAATCATTTATAAACTACAATGTTATTCATCATAAAAAATATACACTGTATTAATATGTACATAATTTGTATATAATCCGATACGTCCAGTTTACAAAACTTGTGCAGAACAATGTACTATTGTTTTGTTATGTTAACAAAATAATGTGTGCGTTATAGAACCTAGATTTTGAAGTAATAAAAATAGTAGGACAGTGTAGTACGAAATTTCTCCTTGAAATACAGTAACAACAAATAAACATAGGATGTAACAAAATCTGAGGAATGTATCTGAAAGCATAAAAGTAGTAGGTGTATTTGGGTGGGCCAATTCTGAGTTATCATACTCTGCGTGGAATAGATATATAAAAACGATAAATCGCTACTGTCGACTCGGTTAGGAAACCGAAGGAAGAAAGTTCCCATTCGGAGTTTCAATCTGTTTTATTGCCGAGGAAGCGCCATGCATCTTCATCTCATTCATTCATCCATATCGCGCGGGGAAGATCTCGCCGAGTTCAAAATGGGTCTCGCGTGCGCGTAATAGGGAAGATGGCTGCGACCCCTTATCACCCTCTTCGATCCTCCCCTCCACTTGTTCAGACCAGCCTCATCTACCCTCACCCACCACTCCTTCTCCGCATTTTATCCCCCAATTGGATTGGCCGTCGACCAATATGGCGAGCCTCGTCAGCGATATCATCGCTCTCACCCAACCTAACTTGGCAGAATAATTCCCCTACTGGCCAAACATACTCCTCCTGCTTCCAGTTCATCTCCTTGCACTGTGCTTCTATGCGGCTCTTCTACAATTATATTTCGCGTGCACAATTTATCCTCTATATGTTTGGAAGTTGACGCGGTTGAATTGAAAAGTTGATTCGCACTGGGAATGAAAATATTTGGAAAGTTTGTAGAATGCTGAGGGAATGTTTAAGGGATTTTGTTTCAGCAAATTTTAAGGCACCTATACAAGACGTTTTCTCTCCAAGGAATTGAGGATTCTTACAGATCCTTAGGAATCGTAATTGCCGAGTCGTCCCGTGAGACTCCTTGAGTTCTTCGACTATTAGAAGATCCTGCTTCAATAGATTTGTCGCCCTTGACACAATATTTTGTCACGCGCTTTAAGCGACTAGTAAGCCCTACTAGTAAGTAAGGGTTGCTTATTGACACGGGAGAAATCGGCCGACGTACCACCTAGTGTTTCGTTCAATCGTCAACTTTGCTTGTGCGTACGCCTGTGGCGAATTTGTCGTGACGTGCGTAAGACATTGTTGTGTCAACGTGCAACCCCACTACTCTCCTATTCTATGCGGGCTTCCTTTTTTCAAAGAAGATTTCTATTTGGCTCAATTGTAACAGTTCTTTCATACATTGAACGCTATGTTCGCACTTTCACAGTTATGGTGGTTCCATCATCATAACCATAATAGTAACACATATGCATAAGTTAAACAGTTAATAATAAAAATTCCAAGATTTTAATTTCAAAAATTAATTAATGAAAATATAAGAAAACTTTAAGTTTTGAGCCATTAATCATTAACATAAATCATATACATCATTATCGGATGGAAATAGAAACGTCAAATTTTAAAGTTGTTCATATTATCTTATACAGCGTATCTATATTTATATTGAAGGGTGTCATTTTTTGATTTTGTATGTATCAAGAACCCTACGGTAAATCTCATTCAAATTTTGCATAGTTTGAAATTAAAGTATCATCTAACACATACATAAAATTTGGATCTTTATCTTGGAATTTGTCTAGTGATCGAACCACCTTAAGTGTAGGAAACTTTAAGTCTTACCATACTATATTCTCACGCAAAAGAGATATTCCTACATAATCAAACGTATCTAAATCTAAAATAATCAGTCAACTATATCTTTCCAATGATTATATTTCTCATATTTTACAAAGGAGTCTCACTGATTTTTTTAATTTGTTAAGCTAGACTTTTTCTCGGACTTCTTGCGGATGAAAATTATACAGTTGAACTGTGCAGAATACCGGTTAAGAAAATAACTAAGCTGTCCAACAACGAAAACGAAGAGAACATAAAACCTCCTAACTCGCGTAACAAACGTAAATCTTTGTGCCGATTCTTTTTCCGATCCTACAGGCGATTCGTTAAATATTTTGAAAATATTTAGTAGGCCCCCCGTTGTTACGGCACGCGCCGTTTCTCAAGGTTCAACATCTCGGGATGTTAGGGATACTGTCTCTTTTCATTTTAAGACATCGCTTGCCTTGAGGCTTGACAGTCTTGTGATATCCTTCACGGAAAAGTCCTTGACCTAGTTCGGTCGAGAAAGCTCGGTCAATGCGAAATATCTTATTCGAACAAGAAAAAAAATTATATTGGGATGTGAATAATTGCTTTTGTATAGGATATATTTTACCGCATGTTTGTTCTTCTTCATTTTTTTCGCCAAATTAAAGCTCACATCGTTAGCTTCCGATTTTTTTTTCTAAATTTTTACTTGTGAGCGACTTTTCAGAAACTGCTTAGCAGCACCCGTTGTTTAAAAAAAAAACATTACGACAAAGATAGATGTGCAAAATCTCGAATATTCGGTAATAGTGTTATACTATACTTCATAGAGTCCATTGAAAGTAGTAAGTAATTGTTGAAATATCGATCGGGAAACAAAACATTTAAGGTTGGTCTATTCTGACGTTGTCCATAAATTTTTATGTTAATTAAAAAAATGTAATGAAACATATGTATGTATGAAAGAACTACATTCTTAAGACTTACAAAATTTCATACATTCGGGACAAAGTCGGGTGCAGTGAAAAAGGTATTACTGGGTACCTAATAGGTGCCATACAAATAATTGAAATGTAGGTAGGAAAAATCACGCAACGCAGCTGCATCGATAGTTAGCAGTAAACATGATTGTTAATGTAATGTGAAATTATGAAAATACACTGCA
Source organism: Pachycephus smyrnensis (assembly GCA_030142225.1). NCBI lineage: Eukaryota > Metazoa > Arthropoda > Insecta > Hymenoptera > Cephidae > Pachycephus > Pachycephus smyrnensis. The sequence goes on along the minus strand of JARQST010000396.1, from coordinate 63,480 downwards.
AAATTTGGTTGTAAATAAATTAAGTGCCTAAGTATACGTTAAATTTGGTAAAACTGTTCGTACAAAATATAAAATTGATAAGGAACACATATAAACGTAAAATTGAATGTTGGAACTGATCATGTGAACATAGGCTTCAGCCATAAAATTATTATTGATACAAAAAATACTAAAAAAAGGTTCACTGTCTATATTATGAAGAATTTAACTCGAATGACAAGTAACTTATATAAGTATATACAATAAACTAATATTATATATATAGTAACGGATATAGAAAAAAAATACCTCAACTCTGCGATTCCAGAACAACAAAATTCAAAATGTGTAATTTGCAAAGGTACTTAGTTTTTCTCTAAAGCCCCACTAACAGTTTTATCCAACTCAGTGAAAAAAAATGTATGCTATTGGTAGCATGAAGATACATGCATATTAAACTCATTGAACTCCTTAAAGGGTTTTAATGTAGCAATATAATGTTGTGCAATTGTGCCAGGAAAAAAGCAAATATCTTACAGAAGAATGCTAACAAGAGTCAAAGGGCAGACCTTAATAAAGATATTGAAGTGAAGACTTAGTAACTAATTTTAATATATCCCGTTATAGGTAGGTCACGCTTCTGATTCTGCATAAAATTTTAAACCGCCTTTTTGTGGAAGAAAAGTCATCCGAAAGAATGACATTCCCCGTCAATCAGTGCCCCCTTGTCATTCTAAAGTTATACGACACATTAACGTCTCAACGCCCCCAACTGTAAACTGTAGTAGCAAACTGTAAACTCGACATATTAGGTTATAAATCTTCAGGACTTTCATTTTTATTACCGACTCTCTTTAGGTCACCAGTGTCCCACAGTCTTTCCAGGAGGTATTCAAAAATTTTTTTTTGAAAATCCTTCACGATGCTCTCCTCATTGCAACATACGATTTGGAGATAAATGTAAAAATTCAGTTAGTATTTCACCAAGTAGAAATTTAATCGAGGGACTGTAAAGAGCTTCTATATTTTGTCTGCATTCAATCAAGAGACTTTAAAGGCGAAATTCCCTTTTTACCGCCTCGGTTCCAAAATATAAATAGGTATAATTTTTTGATCGAATATTTTTTTCGCAAATTAGACAACAAATTTATTATCGACTTAAAAATTATTTTTCTTATATATATATATATTGCAAAAAATGATTCCATTTATTTTTAAATAAATCATCAAACATTTGACTATTTCCTTTCAAACCTATAAATATTTTTTAGTCTTACCAATTTTCCATTTTTTTCAAATTTTCAATTACTCAATTTTACATAAGCATCAGACATATTTTTCATTTCAAGTTCATCTAAAACTTTAAAAAAACATGTGACACTACACAAGAGCCCTGATAGAGGTTCCCTTAATATTCCAAGTAGTTCGTTTATATGAGTTTCTGTAATATCATTTTTGATAGCCCATTCACGAAGTCTTTCACTTGTATTTAAGTTTGAAGAAATAATTTTATTCATTCTCGCAACTTTAAAAACAAACACGCCTTTTTTATTGAGATAATCTGTGACAACTGCGATAACTAGACGGCGTGAGCACTATGGCACGATTTTTAGTAGTGCCTCGATTCTGCCTTTACAGTGGTTCGATTGAATCAAAGGAACTTCAGGGCAATTTCAACTAGGGTCGGTCCTGATTTTCTGGAGCTTCTCTAGTTCCTCTGATTATAACAATCTGGGGACCCTCTTCTACAGATCCGGTGGAATCACCAGAGTATTAATTAGCATTTTTTGTCAAACTGTAAAAGACGGAATTTCCATGCAAAAAGAGCCATAAAATCAGCCATTGAAGATCAAAATTTCCTTATCAAAATGGGTATATAACTTTTCGAAGAAGATCATGAATAACTTTCAAGTAGTCTTGGTGAACGATAATCAAGTACGACCTTCGACCTGCCGAAAGGCAAATTACCACGTAAAAGAAACCTCAGAATCCTCGGAAAAGATCGCATCCTGGCTAAGGATTCTCGTTAGGGTGACGAAAGGTGAATATCTCCGCAAGGGCAGCTCCTCAAGGCTGGTTTCCACGACAGCTACCGTGCGCCTTGAAATTTTCGATGATTTAAAACCCATCGACAATGACGAGATACCTACGAGTTATGTACACAAAGCATAAGGTAGTTCCATAAAATAATAAACCCTCTATTAACGGAACGTCCCAGTAGAAAAACTACTAGCAGCTTTTCAGGAAGAGGGAATCTAAGGGCTTCCTGACTTGTCGGTGTCATATCCTCAATCTAGACTTGTGTACCGTGGAACTTTCTTCCGTTGATGGAGAAAATTGCATTTCTTCGTCATTTAAAACAGTTGTAACGAATCTTTGAATACGACACTACGCTCTATTCCGTTTGATACTGTCATCTTGCAGATTCAGAAATTTTTTTAACAGGCGGTGAAGGAGCGAGAGGTACTGTGTGAAGTTTCCTTGTGGAGTTATTTGTTTAGTACACTCTGCCCTCATGTCCAAAGATGTTGAGATGCTGAGGCAAATAGGTGAAGTAGATGTCGCCTGCCGGTTCCAATACGTAGAGTTAAACTTGCCGAGCGATAATTTATTTAACTCTGCTGGAATTTACGGGGACCGATATTGGATAATGAATCAGGTCTCCGTGATGGAATTAACTCACCTCAGAGCCAACGGCGATCTACGACAACATGGGCTTCTAGAAGAGAGTGAAGGCGCAGCCTCTGGTCAGTTAGTTTTATTAGAAGATCCTTGGACCAAGTGAAAAAGACCCTTTTCCTCTTTTACGGTCGAAACGGTTTCCTCTTTCCTGACTTTATTCGTTACTTAGTTTTCGCTATTCATCTGTGAGAGATCTATTTCATTGGGGCATTGGATGCTCACGCAATTATTCAACTTTTCTTATATTACGAATGCTCGATATTAGTTACAAGATATTCTTAGCATTTCATAACATAACTGACGAAAGTGCCACTACTTATTGTAGGTATCAAATGATGTTTTTTAATTCCAGAAATCAAAACCTTCCTCAAGTAACATTTAGTTAAGACAATGTCATTCAAATTAAATATTTACAATTTATTCTTACCTATTAGAACGCAAGGTCCTACAACGGTATGTTTTCAATTTTTCAGGATTATCTTGGATAATTATCTTAGTGAACAAAATTTATGTATAACTACCTACGCAATATAATATATCGAGTGGTATACACTTATACTGGCAAAAAGTTTCCACGAGGTTATGAAAAACAAAAATTCGAATGAAAATGAACACTTTTTGCTAGCAGTGTATTTCGTTGAATATATTGATTACTCTATGTCCTGTTTCCTTAAATTTTAGTAATGTTTCGTATAAAATGCTGAGAAACATTCTTTCCTGTCTACCATATGGTAATTTCTTCAAAGTGGATAATTAATATTTATGCACGACATAGAATAGTTGATCGATACTGCAGTGTCTCTAAATGGCATACATTGATTAATGAATTAATTTGCTAAATAACAGAGCATAGAGTCAAAAGTGATGAAAGCTCAAAGAAAAAGAATATACATTCATTAACTAAACTAAACGGAATGGATAGTAACTTATATTATGGAAGGGCCTTTAGCATTGGCGAAGAAAGCGTATTTGGAATATTACATAAATATTTTTACGCAAGTTACGAATATTTTTATTCGTGAAAACAACATTTTTCTGCTACTCAGCCTGGAATCAACTTTGAAAAACAGCAATGTTTACACATATTATGTATAAAGACTCGAAGTGTTGGAAAGACTGACATATTAAAAATAAAATATATTATCTTCCCAAGCTTGGAAATATGATGGCACATTTGCATTTTTTTTTATGGTCGAGTTCGGCTGCTCACAATTCTGGTCAGCTAAATGGTAAGATAATGGGCTCTGGTAATCTAATCAGAGTAAAGTTTAAAGTCATCTCAGGATGCCTAAATACAGAATAATTTTCTTCTGTTTCCCATGAATTACTCAACAATGGGTTAGTGAACGATAATGGATTTCTTTCGGAACTTTCTTTTATGTATTATCCATCCTTGTGATAAGTCTGCAGCATCTGCTATTACTTATTCTGTAGTTTTAGCGACAACACATATCCAGTAGCCTACCAAAAATCACTGAAAATTTGTAACTACATTGTATCTTGAATACCTCATCACCCGGGTAAAAATTTTAGATATGAGATGATTTACTGATTGATCATTTTACATATTCCGGATAGCTTATTAAAATGGATACATAACGTTAATGAAGATACTATCTGTTACTTGTTGTCTTCTTGATTATTTTCCTGATGGTGCTCATCTGGGGTAGACCGTCGAAGATAATTTCGTTTTTACATTCGGCATCCTGAATCCATGATATAATTTGTCCACGGTGGAACTATTCCGATAATGGTGGTCGTTTGAATAAAACAATTTTTTGATGAGATGGGGTGGCAGAGGTCCCAATAGTTTGTCGATCGAAAGGTAGTTTTTATAATTTGTCAAATGAAGCGAACGTAGATATGACTGTTGTTCGAGACTGTCTGCAGACAAGTGGCCAAAGAGAAAAGATTCGAGATTACATAAGAACTTCTGATGACTTAGATGGGTAATCGACAGGTATGCTAAGCGATCACACGATATTGTCGCCACCTTCCTAACTATTATATCGTTTCTATACAAACACAAAGCTTCGAATTCGTTACATGAATTTTTATCTTTGATAACAATATATCTCCTATCTATCATAAGGGGTAGTACATACTATACCCAGCAAATACAAAGTACAGTTACATATCAATAATGTTAAAATATTCTACTTAAATTTGTAATAGTTATAAAACACCTCATGTACGTAACTGTTACACCAGTGAGTAGGACATTTTAACATTACCGATATGTAAATGTTACTGTGTTCGCTGGGATATTCATTATGTGATACATGCACGAGAGGATCATTCTCAAATGAAACCACACATTTCATACGATTGTGTCTATCAATATACAAATATGGTCTATTCATAGAATATACATAATGAATTGGTACCACAACTATGGAAAGTTTAGCAAAGTCCTTCCCGATTCTAAAAAGAGGAAGTAAATTAAGAGAAGGAATTCTGGCTGCTCTTTACTCCCTCGCTCTTTCACTCCATTTACTCTTTCTGGATGCTCCGTTTCACGGGTACATGAGTTCTCTTACAGTAAGACCTACATATTACGGTAAGTCACAGCAAGTAAGCACATCGAATACAAGCAGAAACCCATTTCGGTAGATAATAAACCAAAATAAAACCATTCGGAGATTTACAGCGGACAATTTGCTTGGCTACCCTTGGTCGTCTTTTCAATGGCACAACTTCTACAGAACCTACCTTCCATTGTCATAGTTTACTCCATCCCAGGAACGCATCAGGGTCCAGTAGCTAAAGATCCCTGTGAAATTCTGACTTTGGTCCTCAACTTTTGAAAATTTAACGGAAGGATCAGCCGCTGCTTCCCTGATGATTAGTCGTGTAACGTGCAGTAGAGAAAACCGCTCGACTTCTCTGTATATACTCAGGCACCATAAACGCTAAACGCATAAACGCATAAATGTATAAACCCATCGAGCCCCGGTGAATATTCTTGAAATTTACGGGGCCATGTTTGCGCTCCTACATACAGAACATCACGAGTTGCGCCAGGGTACATCTCAGGAGTTCTTTCGAAATTTTTCTAACGCGTCCAAGGTCGCTGCGAGGTCTACCATTTCTGGTCAATGCGGTAAACCAACTCTACCATCCCCAAAAAGAGGACAGATAATGTACGAAATGAAATAATTGTTAAACGACTATTTCATAAAAATATACCTGCACACATACTATCTATATCGATGTCTGTACGTAATAGGAGCGTGTGGGAGTACGACAGAGTCGATTCCCACAGAGCCTGCAGCATCCCTGATTCCCACAAGCCATCGATAATCGCCGACAATCTAATCGAGAGATCGAAAATCGACTGGAAATCGGTCACGGTTGCTTTCAAAATGTCACATCGAGAATTGGTATTGAATACCAGATCCTACGCACTCGGATAGCTACCATTATGTCGGGTTCCTTATATGAGGTTATTTATTGGCTCCTGATTCGATTTATACGGTACAACCAATTTGCTTCGCTCCCTCTGCCATGGGATGGCCAATCGAAATAGTATTATTGCAAAGAAGATCACACGAACGATTAACCTTATGGGTTCATGTTTGCAAATTTTATTTGACTTTGAAATTGGAAAATTTTATTTCGCTGTAGGAATTTTCTTGGTCATTTTTGTAACAATGCAATTATTAAGACGTAAGAATCTTTTGTCATTTTGGGACAGCGATTTGTTGCCACTTCTTTCATGAATGTGTGATGGGTCGTCAAAATGTTTACGAAAAATTTGGAAAAAAGGGTTCGAGTGAAAAATGTTGGGATATTCGAGGTGTTAAAAGTGCAAAAAAAGAATTTACTGAAGCAAGCTACACCGTGGAATCATAAAAATTCACGATTGAGAAAGACGAGTGAAGATGAGGAAAAAAAGGTTCACCCTTTTTTTCATGACCCTTTTTCTTCGTAGAAATTCGGCAGACCCCAAAGCGGTACTTATTTTTTCTTCTGGGTCAGAGGTTCACTCTGTGTCTAGTGACTTAGAAGAAAAAACGGTAAAAAAAACCGTTGCAAAAAAGTCGGACCGCAAAGAAGTAGACATTTGAGGCCTGGTCAGAACTAGGATTTCTGTGGAAAAAAGATGTCTGCTACCAGAAAAGGGTTGACTCCTTTAAGCGAACGTTAATATGGCATTATAAAAGTACCCAGTTCACTTTATGACAGTTATCCAATAAATACAATTTCTACCTACAGCGTGCAGAATCCGTTTCAGCTCAAGTTTTTCAAAATCCCGGAACGCTACCATAAATACCATCAGGTTAACATTGTGATCCTAGCAACATTTATAAATCTTAAATTCTTGATTAGCCTTGTTTATAGGTTGGTCAGGTAGATACGTAATATCAATAATAACGCTGAATACGTAATGTGGACCGAGGAAGGTTGCCTATAAGGCTCGGAGAGTATCCGTCCTGACTGCGAAAGAGAGTGAAATGTAGGGTAGAGGGCTCGAAAGGTCTGTGTTGTCAGGTCCGAACGACGGGCGGTCTCTTCGGGCTGTCACGAGGAGGCCGTCGTTTTCTAGTTTTGACTTTTCAATTAGCCACAGACTCGCCTTCACCCAAATATTGTGTCTCTCTGAGATTCGTCACAGTGCCGCCTCGACACGCTCCTTCAGTTTCGAATTGCAACTATTCTTTGGACTTTCCTCCTTTTCGACATTCCAACTCACTTCCTTCCTTTATGGCGTAACTTTTTCTTTCAGGTGCTGGCCGCCATTCGCTTCGCTAACAACATCACGTAAATACGCGTCGACGTGTGACGGGTTAACGTAAATACATGAGAGTTGGCATAGCAGAGATAATTGACGCCAGACCACGGCTACGTGCACTTATAATTGGAGACAAAGCATTACCATAAAATACCAAAGCAGACCGTTCATGTGAAAAGCGTGTGCGTTTTAAGAAAATAGAAACAAAGAAACACATAGAAAAAGATAGTTTGGTAATCAATTCTTCTGCAGGTCTTGCATTATAAGTATCAGGAAAAATAATGTAATGATGGTAACTTCGTGAAATCGAGTTATCAATGGTACATTCTGGAATTGACTACTACTAAGGTAGGAACTCCCAATGCTGATAAATGGGCCAAGCTTGGTCCAGTTCTGAAATGCTAAGCCTTGACATGCCAAGCTTGGATCAATCTTCAGTCAGGCCTTGGGAACCAAGCCTTGAAATTCCAAGCTTGGAACAAACTCTGTTCTTTTGATCCTTTATATAATTAAGTTCGTCACCTGCCAAACTCTACCCGAGCACAAATTTGGTCAGGCATACTTGATATATTATAGGTACCGGATCAGGTATCTGTAGAGGACGCTTTATCAGGCATACCCGATGTTGCCCCGATCAGGGCTTGATTAGCTTTATGTAAGGAATGCCTGATGAAAAAATGAGAACCTTGTCCAACATCGTCGTTATCACGGTCGGATATGTTTTGCGGTACACATAATAATACAAGAAAAATGAATTTTACTGCATTATTAAATAATTTGTTTACACAATATGACAAGACATATATGTATAAGATTAGCGAATCACGACCCATAACTGTATAAGAATTCGTCCACGCCTAATATACCAGTTTCCAACATTTTCTCTCAAGTTCTTAATATCCGAATAGTTATGGTCGCAGTCTACAAACTCCAGGGTACCAAGATCGAAGAACCCCGCCTCTCCAACCCTAAAGATAAATTTCGTAAATTTAAAGTTTCTAGATTTTAATCTGTACTATTCGATCGAGTAGGTCCGTAAGTTCAATGTAAACGAAGTTAAATTGGTAAAAATATTTTTTTAAACAATATTTTTGCACAACAAATATTTTTGTCTGACAAGTTTGGCCCGAGGATATCATTCCAAGCTTCACCCAGGCTTGCGCCAAGCTTTGATGTCAAACCTGGCCCAAGCCTCATTAGAATTGGCTGAACCTTGGTCCAGGCTTGGCTCATTTGTTAATTCCTACCCGAGTATTACTGTAAACATGATTGCGTCTTTCTCAGATGCAAACGAATAAATAGAAACACTTCGATACTCGCAGTTCTGGCAGTGAATTTCGAAGCATAGTCCATGTAGATTGGTATTATACATCATCTAGCAATTTAATTTAGATTGTCCTTTCTGGAGCAGCGTGCATACCAATATTTTTTTCTCCTTTGTCCTGCCCATAAGGATTTGTAGATGCACATTGCTCTATAGATAGTTAAATGTACTACACAGCGTATTAATCTTATACGTATTGAAGGACAATTTTTAACCTTTTCACGTGTTTCGAGTTAAGGATACGAACAATCAAGCAACGACTTGATTTAAGTCCTGATGTCGCTGTTTGGTTGTTGGTATCATCTGTTTAAAGACGGCTATGATATGAAGGTGGATTTAAATATTTAGTATTTTCAAGAAAAACTATCATACGTGATAATTATCAATTATTATGTGTTTTGTTTATTACACAAAATGTAGTAATTATTACATACAGTACAATGTAAAGTACACAAGAGGAGTTATACGACTTGTATAATAATACTATGAGTGTATCTCATCTTCAATCAACAGTATACTGTTTCGCAATCATTATCAGTTACATCAAGTATAATACAAAACGTATTGTATCAATTATTTACGTTTTTTAGTAATCTCAAAGTTTCCCCGTGCAATGTCATATTTATTATTCTACTAATTAGGTCCACTTTTTTCTGTGCAGTCAGCCTCAGTCCCCTGAATATGTTCACTTAATGCTGTATTATATGCCTTCATAGTATCATACATACGTCAGCTTTACGAGGCATTCATGGAAGGGATAAGAAATGGAATGATGGGCAAATGGCGCGGGTAAGGGGGAGGAAATGAACACCAAATTGTTACAAAATTTGATGTTTCATACAGAAAACAACATAGATAGTACGAACCAGCAACAGCAATAAGAAAAGTCGTAGGTCTTCTGACAAATGTTGCGAGACGAATCTTCGCAAAATGAAAAATATGGAAACCCAAAACTATGGGTGGTCTATAGGAACGAAACCAAAGACTGTCAACATTTCTTTACTCGTAAAAGATTAACTCGATCACGGTTTAACCATCAGCATGACAGTTGGGACTTTGACAATTTTGTCCAGCCTTTTCTTCGGTTTTCTTCTTTTCCTCCTTTTTTTGGTTCTATTTTCATACGGGCCAAGTCTCTCCCTTTAATGGATCCAATGCGAAACTATTTTATTTCCGTAAAACTACCAATTGTTTATAGATAGTGCTACTCGGTATATTAACTTTACATAGCGCAATGATGTCAGAAGAGAGTAGTGATATCCCTTTATATTATACCTCAATTGACAGTCTATATAGAATATTGGTACATCGTACTGGAATCAATAGGCGCGTCTAATTGAGCGCGGGAAATTTGAAACATATCGCTAGAATGAGCCTACAGATAAGATAGAAGTCCATTGAAGCCGATTTTCGTATGGGGTGATAGTCCCTATAATTTTTGGAGGGTTGTCTATACGGGGTGCGTAGAGTGTTACAGGAGGGTGAATAACGTGCGACAATCTAAAGGGGATGATTCTTGCATCAAAGGTATAAATTGGATATTAATATTTCATAAAGTACCGTTGGGGGTTAGGCTAGATACACAGTGGGGCATATCTCACCCTATCATTCTGTCCCTTTACTTTACACGGATTTCATTTACTACTCATATTTACACCCTGTTATTCTTAAGCAATTTCTCGTCCATATGTAGATGTGTTCCTACTGACTTTTACTATAATCGTATGTATAATTTTTAAATGAGAATGTCATTGGTAAGATATGTGTAAGATATTAAAAATTATAGTTTCGTGTAATTAAATAAGTATAATCAAAAGTCACAAATAATTTGTATGTTCAAAACAATTATCAAGTTGTTCAATAAAATAAATAGAAGTAAGGGATGATTATTTAAATAAACAATATAGCATTCTGTTACATGCACTGAGAAAGAAATTCTGAATATGATTCTCACATTGGCCACAGTAAAAAAGATTTATTATAGAATATGCACTTCCGTGCTGTAAATATCTCCTTATTTACTTTAAATATTCCAGATAGGACACGCTATGTTCCGTATATCCCGAACTTATACTGAATGTCCTAAATATAACCTTAATATTCATAAAAATGTCCTGGGAATCAAAAGGGCGTATGAACCAAAAAGTTCAGTTTAACAGCAAGGAAGCGTATATCTGTGTTATAGCATAAAAACGCGGTGTAGGTAAAAAGGCGTATTTGCGAAGTGCATACGCCTTTTTCGTATGGACAATAAATTTTGTCATTTAAAAAATTGATACTATAAGGGAGTATGTACATATAGCTGTACAAATTCTGTACATTTTCATTTTTCATTTCTTCCTCTCATAAATCTATTAATGACTGAATTGAAAAATAAAACGAAAATCGCAAAAAGAATATAAATTAAATTACCCTACTAGAAATGCCATTATGAAAATCGAGGGCCCGTCGAGATTCTATATCTACGCTGAGAAAAAAAAACATTTAAGCAAGTAAATATAATTATTTGAATACAAATTTCATTAATTCAAACAATTTATTTTTAAAACAATTAAATATTCGTACAATGTAAACAATCTAATTCTTTATATTTTCAATTGCTTTATAATTTTTTGTGTGTGTTTTATAATTTTTGAGAAAGTGCATTTATTTTAAAATATTGAAGTTTTTGAAGCATGAGAGTTGAATTTTTTGAGCCTAATAGATGATCTTAAATATATCGTATATGGCTAAGATCACCCGAAACGATAAATTAAGCTTGGTTTCGACTTTCTTGTGATAACCAGTTTCTTTTAACAAGTTATTTATAACAACGTAACCTAATCGACAAATAATAAATAAGTAACAAATTGCGTGTACTTCATCATATAAGTAGAAGAAACGAATTGTAAATACGTAACAGGAACCCTCAGTAGGCGCACACAGTACGATCATCCATCCATACAGTCACTTCTTAATTTAGCCCGGGAGATTACGATTCACATCAACATTATTAAAGCATGAAAACTAAAGTATCTGTTAGTATTAATTTAACACGAGAATTAAAAACAAACAATATTTTTATATGTTGACCATTTTTAAAATAATGATGTTTAATTTAAACGCAATTCAGGTACACGCCAAGCACTGATAAAAAAATCTAATACATAAGAAAACATTTTTCTCGTATAATTTAAATGAAACTTATTGTTATCAAATTTTTAAATAGTTCTTTATGTAATTTCTAATTGAAAAAATCATTGCAAATGTTGTTGGTGGGTCAGTAAGTAGAGCAATACAGCGTAAGACTCATCACTTTAAATAACCCAGCCATCTCAGGTTCTAGTCCCGCTCTCACATGTTAGATATCCCCCGTGTTTCCACTAGACATCTACTTTATAGGCACAATCGCATGGAACATGTGGGAGTATCTTATTCATTCGCCATCGGAAAAACGTATGTATGTGTGTGTGCACACAAAATTTTGTAGACGAAATTTCAAACAAACTAAATACATCAGGCTAAAATTTATGAGGGATACTACATTCGGGATATTGATAGAACAGCAGCATTTACAGATGTCCAGTACATCTGGATTCAAAACGGCGCAAGTGCAGAGATCCGGAAAATTAATATTAAAAGACTGTATCCAAAATTCTTCATGAAATCCTGAACCGATCGCGACTTGAAATTTACAGGAGAAATTAGGTTTCGGATGTAGATGGCACAGGAACATCTGCAGATGTCTACCACTTTCGATTTCAAAACAACACATGCGCAAATATGCAAAAGCTTAGTATCGTATGTGTGCATCCACATAGCTAGGTGAATCGCTTAACCTATTGGGTTGAAATTTACAGGAAAAATCATAAGCATGTAGATGGAGCAGTAACATTTGCAAACGTCAAACACTCCCAGTTTGAAAGTTCCGCGCCCGCGAAATTAATTTTTTTTGCAACTGCGAATGCGTAAGATATCTTGGGCGCTTTTCAATTACCGAACTTGTGTCGACTTGTGTCAACACAAAGCTACGTCATTGGCCACTTCGAAAACATTCAAGCAAAACGTCATCATATCTCATAATTGTCGAAAACACAAGTACAATGTCAAGCGACATAACAGACTACACCACACATAAGTTTGAAATAAATCGGTGCGGGCCGAAGTTGGGAATCGTACAAAATGTGTTTTAAATGCGTTTCGCACTTTACGCACTAAGTTGACGTAAAGATGAATATTGACACGTGAAAGAGCGGAAAACTGCTAATGGAAAACATGCGAAGGTTCCCAGATAAATAAAATATTGCTAATATGTTTATTTAATATAAATAACATGGAAAATTGGGGTGGCTGATTTGACGCCAAATGCCACCTATATATCCTAATTAAATGGATATAGTGATATAATAGTCAAAATATTCGGAAGAGTTCGAGGATTCCATCCGTCTCATAAAAAGAGGGGTTCACTGAATGTTTGGATGAGAAATTGTCAATTAAGGGGATTAGGGAGGATTGAAATTTCAAAAATTAGCTCATGTTTGATTGCTTGTGACAAGGCTACGAATGAATATAAATGTTCTCTTTTTTTGGAGGTGTTTATTATAACATTATAAAATAAGAAAATCGATCGAAAGTTGTTCCCACGTCAATAATATTGGTGTTCCAACGTAACGATCGAAATTATAAAAAGTAAGCTGATTTGCATAAAAATTGGTACTCAGGGGTTTTGAGGTTGCTGATTTCGAATCTGAAGCAAAAATAAAAAAACTCAAAATACTGGATCTCATATGGTGGAACGAAATTACAAAGTCGATTTATACCAAATTTGGTATTCAAATGGTTTGCTACGTTGCTCCGCCATATTGGATTCGCTACGTTAAATTTCGCAATTTTTGGCATTAGATTCGTAATCAGCGATTCAAAAAAATCCCTAGGTACCAAGCTTTATGCAAATCAGATTACTTTTTCTAACTTAGGTCCACCACATTGGATCTGCCATTTTGAATTTAGACTTTTTGACTTCATATTTGAAATTGGCGACCTCAAAAACCCGGGAGGGGATAATTTCGAGCTAATTGTATCAATTCTTCAATTTTGGTCCACCATATTGGTTCCACCATTTTGAATTTTGACTTCATTTTCGAATTCAGCAATCCAAAAAATCTTCAGGTCCAAATTTTTAGATTTTTAATACTCTCATTGTTTATCTATGATTACATTTATTCTACAAATAGTATGATTTTCAGTACTTTGTTTATTTTCAGAGCTCCCTATGTTAAAAATAATGTTGTTATTAAATGTTTATTATAACAATTAATGATCTAGGAACACAACTATACGAAAATCATTAGGCGAATGTATTAAAGATTATTCTAAAAAAATTAAAAACCGTTATAAAAAAGATGCTCCACTGGTGGGGCACTATGCTTCAAAGGGTTAAAGAAACAATAACTCAATAATTGGCACTCGAAACTACGTAATATAGTAGATTATGAAATTTATTTCAATAGACAATGTAAGATCAATAAAAATATACATGTCAATTTATTTAAAAATATTATGGGCTTGCAGATAACTCGTAAAAAAATTATATTTAAAAAAATCGAGTACACTATAAGATTCTTCACTTCATACCATTCATTGTTTGTCCTTAGCATATTTCACGTATCTTGAAGTATAAGCTCGAAAAACATCAAATAACCATATGACAAAGTTTTGTTGGGACACCCTGTATATTCTCAGTATATACTCAGTATAAGCTACTTTTGGTATCTGGGTATACATTCGTAATAAATGCGAAAAGGACGGTAATGCATTACTGTTCACTGTTTTTGTGGTATTACCTATATATTTACTGACTACTGCGTACATAATATGAGATAGATTCTTATACAGTATGGTTTCTGCAATATATGCACGAGTTGTGTAGTCGTCTACACTTAGCGCGGGATAGTCTTTCGTTTCCAGTTTCCCCTCCTTTGTTGTTGTACCAGGCTCTCCGCAATCAACACGATTAGAAATTATAGTCGGGCGGTAGCTCAATTTGCCTAGAGTATTGTCAGGCGCTGGCCAGTAATACTGTCCAGTGTCTAGATGGGAATGTTACATTTGTGAGTTTTGCGTCTGATCAGACCTTTGCTATACTTTTCCATATCCATGCCTCGTCACAAAAAAGCGGTCAACCCATCCAATTATTGCATGCTGTTGAACTTTAATAATCGTCGAATTTCCTCGGGTCCCTCTCTGCTGCGTGTTCCTATGTAATAGTCAGTATTCGTTTCTTCTATACATGATGAAATTAGACATAACTGAGTCTTACCGTGTACGTGGTGCGAGACTCTACCGAGTCTCTTGATTAGTTAATTAATTATTTCATTGATTAATTAACACGTTCGTCGACAAGGTTACTTTGCGTGGCCGTCCGAACATCATCTCGAATTATTTTTACTATTCAAAATAAAATCAGCAATGTCCGTCGTTGATGACCGACGCGGCGTAAACGGAAAGTACAGTAGTAGCTACTGTCAATAATGACGCTCCGAATAGTTACTGTTACTCACTAATAATAATTACTATTGACGTTCAATAGTAAATACTGTGAATAGTAACGTCCCCAACAGCTATTATTGTATATTAATAGTAACTATATAGTTATTATTGAATCTTAATAGTAACTATTGTGACCTCAATAGTTTTTTTCCGTAAGGGAACGTACATATACCATAGCAACTCTGACTAGGATTAGGTCAGAGATCTTGAAGTGAAGCACGTAAAACAGTTCGTGTAGCCGCCTAACCAGAGTCTGGTGACTCGTACCATCCTAGATACATTTATACTCGGGAAATGATCCATCAGTGATACCTAACGTTTTCACCCGGGTTACGCAACGGCCGTCACAAAAAATTGTGTGTATGGCCTACGTTCTCAAATCTAAAACTCCAGACGAACCGCTGAACCAATCGCTAATCGAACTAAAATTTTGTAGAAAAATTTATTCTCCGAGACTTCTTCTTTGTGTTTGCAAAATTAATTTTTGTTGGGATGTAGCGAATGTATAAAGTGTGACTGCATGCTTTATATTACCGCACCTGAAGGTCAGTCTGTCATACTCGATATTTTTTTGTATATACTAATTTTATTTAACCTGTCAACGGTCGCGCCATCTTCCTGGTAAAGAACGTTCACGCGATGAGAGATTCTCTCACGCGCAGTTATTAACAGATGGATTTGAATAAATTAAAAAAAGAAATTAATTAATTTTCAATTGAAATGAATTTAAATGTTACACATATAATTTATTTAAACATTAAGAGATCAGAACACAGCCAATTGAAGAAGTCGTCCGAGCATTCCGAAAGTTGCCAACTTTTACTAAACAGTGCCGATGGTGACTCATTCCGCAATTTGTTTTATCCGTATGATGAGAAAAACTCTCATAGTCTGCCGACGGTTCTTAACAAAACTTTTTTGTTATTGATAAAAAGGTTTCAGAAAAATAAAAAAATATATAAATTCGTTTGAGAAACATATTTTCTTCAGATAGACAAAATTTAGCATATTCATGCCATTTGAAATTTGAATGAAAGATCGATCTGAAAAAAGTGTAAAAATCTCATAGCGTGACTGCGGACGGGTTAAATATTAAGACGGTTATCATTGTATGAAAGTGTAAGTTATTATTGATTAGTAAAAGTATGTTTTAAACAATACGTAAATGATTTCTCGTAAAGAAAGATAGTATAAATATGCATATGAATATGTACACGGAGAAAAACGTATAGTTGCCATTATTGGAGTAATGGTTGATATTTGGACAACGACAAATTTCTAGTGGTAATAACAATAATTCTAGTAAGATTGACAAAGTGAACTAGTGAGACTTACAGTGACAAAGATGAATTCTGACAGAATTGTTGTCATTGCTACTAGAATTTGTTGTTGTCCAAATACTAACCATTGCTCTAGTAATCATTTTTCTGCGTGTAGATATGACGGTATAGAGCGATGAGGTTGATGGGTGAAAGGCGGCAATATGTAAGAAAAAAACGTAGAGTTGTCGTATCATGACTTTTGATTAATGCTTGTTTACTTTATCTATATATTTTTGAGACGGGGTAGTAATCAGGACTTTTGGACATGAATATTAGTAGTTATGAGGACACTTGTAGTTTGTCAGGACGGTCCTGATAAGATTTTGATATATAAGGTGTATTGCAAGGACCATAAAGCGACTCTCACACCAAATTTTCCAAAATTTTTCCAATACTACACACCCGGAACTGTGATGGGCTTAGAAATGGCTAGGTTAGGTTAGGTTAGGTTAGAATTCTAATGCTAGATGTCCCAAGGTTTAGTTTAAAAAAAAAAAACATTTCAGCTTGCCGTTGTGAGCGCCGCATAATCGGCAGTGTCCTGATAACTACTCCGTGACAAATTAATATATATTTATCTATATCTATACATATATAAATCTCTAGTTTCTGCCCGTCTGTCTGTTTGTTTGTTCCAAGTAACCTTAAAAACTACTGAACTGATTTTGACGGGACTTTCACTGTTAGGAAGTTTATCACTCCAGGATTAGTTTAAGCTATATATTATTGCTGTACTCTAGCGAGGAACTGAGCGATAACGTTAAATAAATGCGGCAGTAGATCGGAGCACACGCAGCGGGACCCGGTCGCTGAGCAGTTGGTCGAATAATGCGTATGAGGGACAATGGGTGGGGGTGGCAATATCTCCAGTGTAACTGGTCGCGGAGGCATCATATCTCAAAACACGCAGTTAATGAACATCTCAAACAATCAATTGCGTATATTAGCAGGCGAAGCCGCAGGTAAAAGATAGTAACTATATAGGATACTTGATCAAATGCTTCAAAATTTTTCGATAATTTTTTTACACCACTGATACAAAACAAATCATTTAGTATTTACGAGAATAGATTAGCGTTTTTCCTACAAGGTAACTACGGTCATTGAGTGCGTTGATTTTATGAGATTTCAAGGGTGCTTTATTATTTTATGAGCGTCAAACTTTCGAACCTATGGAAAAACAGCTGCTTTGCAGTTCAACGTTAACATTTCAACCTGAACCCAAAAGTGAACCTGAACTTTAACCGAAAACCTAAGACTCTAAATCTTGTACCATGCATTGTTATTCGCAATTTATTTTAATTGGATATCGTACCTACGATTTATAACCGCAAATTGGAACCACTCATAGTGCCATTCATTAAAATCAACGAAATTGCATTATTTTTAAATGTAAATGTATATACGGATTAATTTGGAAACTCTAGGAATCTTTGAAACATAAGTAACGTATAAGTGACTGTTTGAACGTGTAAGCTTAGTAAAGGTTGCTACATTTGGGGTAGGCTAAGCTTCATCGGCGGGTTAAACCTTGGCGTTTATGTGGAATTATCTTGTTCCCCCCGACTCTATCGCATGTTCTCATACTGGGAGTTAATTGCCTCATATACGTATATGTCCGTATATGAGGTCCGTGGTCACCCAAATCAATAGTATAGGTAGTTACGGTGTATATCGCATCTTATATCTTGGCAGCTCTTCGGAAACCACTCTACGTATACTTTGCCAACATATAATTTCTATTACTTTGCCAAACAAATTTCTATTTTATATAGATACCAAATTGTTTTATTGCCGTTTAAGAAAATTAACGGATAATAATTCTTGAGAGATCATTCAAATTAGAATTTCGATAATTACAATTGAATGTCCTAAATTTAGGTAGATGCCGTTGTAAAAGGTAGACTCAGGACGTAGGATATATATAGATGTAGAGTTAGGGTAATGTGTAAAAAAAATCCTAAATAATTACTGATTACAATTTTTATAGAATATTTATTTATTTTACTTGTATTCTCTCCTTTGTTAATCTATCGTTTCTTTATATGCCGCACTCAGAAGAGTATATAATCTTCAATAAAGTGTCATTTAACAACTGGAGGTAACACGAATTTGAATTAGCCGCAAAGTTAATATTCGTACTAAGGGAATGAAAATATAAAGTAGAATAATAGAATACTATATAGAGTAGGAAAGCAAGTATCGCTTTGTAATAAATAGGTACTTAAAGACTAAGACTGTACATAGTTTTAGGGGCTATCTATAGTGAGAATAGACACCAGTCACACAACTCTTTCCCTAACTAACGGTCGCACAGCGATTCCACAATACACGGGTATTTTTTTTACAGGGGAAAATATTATTTACATATTACCCTACTGGTTATTCCTTGGTAAGCTTATATACACTATTTTGGCAGTTCGTTCGGCATTTGAGCGCAACAGAGAGCCAATTTAAAAATCTTTATACATCTACTTTGTACAATTCTTAAAACTTAAGGTCAGATCAACCCCTTAAGAGCCCAGCTAAGATTACAACCCGATCGTAATTTCTCATATTCTCGACAATTTTCTATCTACGCCTTTTCCGAGATATCGCTCTTATAAGGCTGAAAAAGTTTAGGTGCGTCAATTTTCGTCGTAGCGGAGACCGTTGACGACGTGTTCAATGGCCCTGAGTAGCTTTTATTTTCAAACGCACTCTGAATCGTTTGAATCTGCGCGGGTAGTCCAATGGCGATGGTGGTGGGAAGCTTGAGGGGCGGAGTCTTTTCTCCAGATGCTGAGAGGGGGTGTATGTGGGAATGGGGATGAGCCGCACCACAGTCACAATCACTTGATGTGTCCGAATGGGAGGGGCTTAGCTCCGGAAGTGTTGGGCGATAAGTGGGGGTTGAGGTAGAGGTCGGTGGACTCACGAATGGAGACTGTGTGTTGGTCGGAACGCCAAGAGTTGGGAGATGCAGGGGTGGCAAGGCTGGGTGAGGCTGAAGAAGATGATGGTGGTGAGGATATCCTGGGCTCTGTGGGTGTGGCCTGTGAAGTCCAGCCGATGTCGTCGCTGGCGAACTGGCTGGATACGGATTATAACGCGCTGTATAATATGCGGCTGCTGCTGCTGCAGGGTAACTTGGCGCTAGGTGCGTAGGTGGTAAGCCGGGGGCCCCGTGATATGGTGGTGGCGGTAGGGTTGCTGTTGCTGCAGCTAACAGGGTTGCAGCCAAAGTAGGATCCGTATATATGGCGTATGGCCATGCCATTGCCATTCTTTGTCTCTTATCCTTCATTCGTCGATTTTGAAACCAGACCTGAAACAGAAAGACAGAATTTGGTTTACAAAGGTTATTGTATATTCAAATATTATGCAATTAAAATTTACATGTGCAATGTACAATAGCCCACCGGAAGCCATGTACCCGCACTATTTAAAGGGGACTTTTTTACTCTGCACAAAATTTGTTAAGGTTAATGAATTTAAAATTATTATTACCCAGACAGCACAAATTACGAAGATGTCGACAAGACGTCTTTAGAAGGTCTTATATCTCGCTTTTTGACGTCTTACAGACATTCGATGTCAAAAAGACGTCGTTTAGACGTGACGCGTCTATAAGACGTCGAAAAGCGAGACATAAGATCTTTTGAAGACGTCTTGCCGACATCTTCGTCATTTGTGCTGTCTGGGTACTACTACTCCTAGTTATAATGGAACCCTTCAAGAGAGCCAGAAGAAATATGAAAGTTCGAGGCGGCATGGGGAAACAACAGAAAGGATGTAAAAAAAAATAAAAAATAAAAGAGAAGTCAGACAGGAGCTCTTGGGAAATTAAAGGATCCATTAAAGTCACAAAGCTGCCGAAATCTCGCCTTTACTAGAGTCCCGCTAATCAAGCCGCTTAGCACCTTGCCCGTCGGTTGGATGCGTTCTCGCTCTTCAGGGCCGTAAGTAGGGGGAGCTAAGAGATGAAAAGTTTCAACGAACCGACCGGCGGCACTTTTGATCGAAGTTGTGCCTCCCTTGAGGTATTTACCCTCGGTGATTGGTGATTTAACGAAGACATGAACAAAGGGATTCTCTTACGTGTTATAATGACTGATCAAACATGGACGAACCGACAAGAAAGCTATCAAGGCCGCCAACACTCCTTTCGTATATAAGAAAAAAACATAAATACACGAAAGCAGTCGCAACAACTGCAGTCTTATATGATATCAACTAATGAGCCATCTTCCTGTCCTTATGAGACTTCTGGCTGGCTGCTGGTTCCTTTGGTACTTTTTATGGAACGCCATTAGATCATTCAATCCTTTGCTCTTTTTATACTTTGAGATGCGTATATGTTGCTTTGGATAATTAATAGTCAAATACTTTTTATAAATTTCGTAACACTCGACATTGTTCTCTTTCTGATTTAAACTGCAAAACCAATAATTTCCGGCCCTGTACTCGTTTACTTTCTTAATTACTCGGAAACCGTTAATTAAATAAACATCTCGCTAAGGTGCTAATGGCGGATATTTATTTGCATTAATCGCTATGAACTTAGCAGCGCGTCTCCTCTATTACTACGGAATGAATATTTAATGGAAACTAACTTGTATCAGTGTTCATCCATAAGAAGTCAAGGTTTATGGAAATAAAACTTAGCAAAACACCGTCAAAATCGTTAGAACATAACACTGTATGCATAGAAGTATTTGTTGATAAACTTGAAAAAATAAACATTTTATGTAAAAGAACAAGAATTATTTGAGATGCCTCGTGTACTTATTGAAAGAAGCGAATATACCGATTATTATTCTAGTACAAAAACAATGTAGCATGTTGTTATTTCTTATATGTGCTTGTTAAACGATTGCTTGAAGAATATAATAGTGTTGAATAGAATCAAATCTAAACATTGTCAACTAATACATGAATACGTAAAATACGTTTAACAAAGGTACGGACCTTAATTGTTGATTCAGGCAGTTGCAATTGAGCGGCCAATTCGCACCTCCGTGGTCGGCTCACGTAATTCTCGCGATGAAATTCTTTTTCAAGACGAGATAATTGTTCTCGAGTAAATGCTGTTCTGTATCGGCGGCTGTTCGGGTCCATTGAGGATAATGGTTGTTGTTGCTGCTGATGCGATCCCGAGGATTCTGAAAAATCGAATTGTTTTGTTACTATAGATTGAACAATTTAGAAAGCAGCAGTGAAGTCAGCATAATTATGGACCAATATTCTCGAAAGTTTAATTCATTTTCTATTTTCTATCTACTCCCATTCATCACTCATATCAAATATCCTCTACGTGAGTTGATTTGCATGATTAACCATTTTTTCAAGAGGGCAACACCCGTCAATTTTGTCTAATTCAGGGACGTAGATTATTAAAATGCACTCAACTCCAGACTATAATTTACTGTTGAAATGAACCAGCGGTGAGTGGTACCTAGTCGAGGGAAAAATCATCTACGGTCAATAAAAATTTAAGTTTCCAGGAATTGGGCATGGGACGGCAGTAAAATAATTACCGCAATAAACTCGGGACCACGAGGATACAGAAAAATTCTTAAGAAGGATTGCAATACTGTTAGTAAGGTCCCAATGAAGAATCCTTTATGGTTGTGACCATTACTTCACGTTTTACAAATACCTACGAGGACAACTATCAATTGGATTACACCCGGCAATTATCATCTTTTGTCAATTTACTAGTTCCCCGTTAACCCCTTGGACTATCAACACCATGTCAGACAATTTTAGGGAAAGTATTGATATTCCACCGTGAACTTCTTGTTAAAATATCTACTTTGGATATGTATGCCACTTATGAAAATTGTATACTTTGAGGAAATTCAATGCTGGTAAACAATGTGGTCACACAACAGAGAAGATTTCACTTATTTTTGTTAGAAACGTACCCTTTTCAGGAGTTTTTGACATGTTCCCAGGCAATGGACTGTGGGGTGGACTCAGCTGATATTGCGGTGGTACCAGGTCTACGACGATGGTCTCTTCTTCCCGTTGATCTCGTTGTTGCTCCTCGAAATTACGTTGATAGCCCTGCATCTTCTTTGATGAGAAACCAAGAGGAACTTCTAATCACTCAATTATGGTTATGATATTATCTCCGATGACACTTCACTGATCACTATAGAAGAAGTCAGATGACTTAGTTTACACTTTTGATGGATTTCAAAGTTCGTTTCCCGATTCTCAAACTTCTCCACGCTCGTCGACAACTCCGAATCCAGTGCTTAAGAGCGACTGTATTTTCCTCCGTGACCAGCAGGGATTTTATAAAGCCTCCAGAGGACTAACGCACACTGTCGACAGTCGGCACCAGCCGAAGGCACAGCCATTGTTGCCTGAAGCTGTCCGATTGGTGAGCAGGCGCTATGACTGCATGGGGATTGGTCCTTTGCACTTCTGGCGACGCCCCTATATTATGACACTCTTATTCAATGCATTTTCCATGGAAAATGCTCCTTAAACGAAGCGAGCATCAATTAAGGTGAAATTCGGCTGAAAATTATCTCGAATAATTTCTCTTCCTATACAAAAGCCTTATGTATCTGTTTTAATACGAATTACACTCCGATTTATAATTTTTTTGTTAGGGGAAAGATTTGTAAATCTCATATGTTTTGTCGAATTTATTTTTCTAACTTTATATCCTTTATCTTTATATATTATTATAAAATACAACCAGCAGTAAGAATAATATTTAGGCAAAAGAATTAGGACTGTGCTTGTATACATCTATGAAACTGTATGCGTCGCAGTAACTACAGATCATGAAATAATGTAAAAATGTCTTAGAAGGACGTTTTTTCGACAAAGGTTGTGTTCTAGTTTAGACGTTTTTATGACGAGAAAAGAAATAAGGGACATCTTTCTGAACTATGCACAATGTAAAGTGGCCAACTTTTAAGTTCCTAACTTTTTTGGAAAAACGTTGTGCTCTATTTTGAGCGGTTTTACAGCGATAAATAAAAAGAGGCAGTGCCTTGTTGAGTATGCGTGGGTGTAAGTGAAGTGCAGAACGAAAAATTTGTATGATTTCTGCGAGGACCTATTGAAATGCACTCGCATTCGTTCCCTATAGGTCCTATATAAGAAATGACCTGAAATAGGAACAGAAAGAGAGCAAAAGCCTAGGTACACGATTACAACCAGGTACCTTTACTCCACTGAAAAACAGATTAACAATGATTATATTCTTTGGTCACACTCTGAATAGCTAACCTTATTACTGCAATAAATCAAATTTTGGTAAATTTTGTTCAGGTAAACTAATGTTCTATGCAAACATTCATTTTAAATTGGAGCAAAATTCACAATAATTTGGCATTTCGTATGTGGTTCTGAACGTTGACCTTAGTTACTATACATAATTTCAAACAAATAAACTTCGTTTTTCTTCTCATTATTTTAACCCTAAACCATCACACATGTGTCTGAGAGACACACGCGATTCCTATATTTTTCGGTGTTTCTGAACGACACCTTTTCTTCTAAAGCATGTACCGTTTAAACAAACATTTTTTTCAGTTCATTTTATTTTAGACATGTTACTTATACTCTGGAATTTCGAAGTCACTATAATTAAGTTTAAAAAATCTCTATCCGTTACAGAAGTACATTTCAATTTATAAGCCCATGTCCGACAGAATATGTGTGATCTACGCGTTGATGTAAAAAATGTGCGATGTTCTAGGGTTAGTTAATTGTAACAGCTTCGAGATTTTTTCTCTTTAGTACTTAATTCCTAAAGCCAACTTATTGTACAGAACATTGTAAATAATTTTTAAATTATTTCTAAACTCCAATTTCATTCTAACCCCATAAAATCCCAACTATTCGATAGTTGTTATTTTATATAAGAGACCCATGATATTTGCTATTTTACAATTATACGTTTGAATACATCACGTTGAAGATTTTATTCGGGATAAGATCAAAACTAATGAGGTACAGTAAGTACCAGATTTTTTTGCCGAAATCAATATAACTTTGTTTCGTAGTTATTCGCTGTAACGAATCATGAAATTTCTCGTTAGTCACCAAAATACATCTTGTTATGACCATGACTACGGATTTATGAATACTTTACAAAATAGCTATAAATTATTTCGGGAATATTCTAAAAATCAGCTAATAATTCAAGGGATACAAACAAAATTTTCCAATGAAAATTTAAGCTCGATCGGTACTACACAGAGGCAAAGAGAAACGAAGAAATATTTTCGTTGTTTTCTTATATTCTATTTCTTGCCACAAATAGGAAGATAACGAAAACACCTTGTTTTATTTCGCTTTCATGCATAAAGCGAATCTAGCTCATTGCGGTGATCTTACATAATTATTTTAATACCCTAAGATGTGATGAGAACACGATTATCGCTTGTTGTGCTTCATAGCAGGTGATGACAATGTATCATATTGGGGGTTGAAAAAGATATAATTTTATAAATGTCTATTTAGTTTTCTTATCGTCCATAAATGCAATGCATCAGTACTAATGATTCACGAAAGATTATCGTCTCTAATAGATGTACTATCAAACAATTTTTTAAAATTGTTCTGCCACAGTGGCGTTATCAAAGTTCAAAAATTACACAGATCGATATGTAGCTTGAGGAAGGTAACTAATGAAAAATGTGAAGACTCTCTACCGGTATCACTGACAGTCATGTGGCCCCTACATTTCCCTTCTGCAAATAATGAATAGGTCCGTGCTCATAGGACCAATTGCGAAGCCATAACCAAAATTGGAGCAACGGCACCAGCCCCTGCCAAGGTTGTATTTCATCTGCGTATAATATCTTTATTGAGGTTGCTACTTTCAAAAACTGTATCAATCTTTCTGACCGTATCTAATTCACAGCACCCGCTAGTGTTGGTCATTTCTGTTGGGAAGACTGGTGTTTTTTGAGGAAATATTTCAACCGAAAGAACCATGTTCCATAAATTATAACAGGATAGTAGCCATTATTTTGGCCATCGAGATGGAAAGGTGCGAGTAGGTATACGCATACAAGTAATTCTTTGTCAATTGCATCAGTCATTTAAAAAGTGGAGCAATCGTTGTTATGCGCTTTATTACTATTTGGGGAAAAATTTTACGGTTTTCGAAAATAGTTCAGCGTGTTTGTGCCGTCTGCAAAATGTTTTTTGTCAGAAAAAGCCCGAGAATTTCTAGCTCAACATTTATTACGAGTACCTCCACTAGGTAGGGGAAAGGTGTCTAAGACAGCATAGCGCATATCACGGCAAAATGCCGTCTCAGAAACCTTTCCCCCAATCTTTATTTTAGGCAGGGTAGAAACACCTACGACGCAGAGAAATGCAGTGGTCTCCATCTGTGTGAGTAGCAGATTTTTAGTTAAATGGTGAGTTTGATCATAAAATTGAAACGTGGGGGACCAAATGCTTTATTGCTACCCATTACAGTAACTTTAACTTCAACCCTTTTTCCCTGCGCGGCTCGGATTAGAAAAAATCAATCTTGCAGACAGGACTATAGTAGGGATCCTTAAGACAACCCTTCGTTTTTTTGATCACATAATCCTCTTATACCAACAACTCGAAAATCCAATGAACGGCCAACACCCAGGGCGAGAAGAAAAAAGTGAAGAGGTGCTGCCCAATACCAATGAACTTTCATGTAGTCGACGAACGAAGAATATTCCCTAGACATTTCCCATTTCCCTAGACATTATAAACTTTCACCAAGAGGTGGCAAACAAACGACTACCGTCATATTTATTAAATTTAATCCTTTTGTCTTATTTTTTATCGTACTCCCTATACAATTTTCAAGTGTTTTCACGCATCCTAGTTTTTTTAATAGCAATATGACACGCATGCTTAAATTTTTTTTCAAACCGAAGGGTTTGTAACCACTTAGATTCTTCATTTCTAAGTTCAAAGATCATTTTGTCATGTTATAAATAACGGTCATTGAAAACATAAAAAATGAGTCTGAGTAATTTCAATAGTACATGAATATTTTTAAATGTACGAAATATAGTTTAACTAAAGATGCACACATCATGCACAGTTAACTATATTACTTTCTCAAGAAATCTGAAATAGTTTACATAGATATAAAAAAACTACAATCAAAATCCACTTTGATGAGGTAACTGCGATTGAATTGAAGTAGTTATTTTGATTATTATGAATTGCTCTTTTATTAGGGTAGATAGCCAAAAAATCGTCCATAGAAGATCTACTATGCTTCTCAATGGTTACATATCTTGATCAGCGAAAAATATGATAAACCTATACAAAATCGACGGGAATATCGCTAAATAGTGATAATATCTAAATTAAGTATTTCGAACCATTTTGTCGAGTACACTTTATAAACACTATAGGGCCTATAGGTAGTTCCATCCGTAAATATAATGAGAAACGCGACGGGTGGCAGAGATTTTCAACTTGACTCTTTGAAAAACAATTACTTATAATTTGATTACAAATACAAATCGTTAAAGGAGGGAGTATCAGGTATAAGCGCAGTAAAACGTTTATGACATCGAAGAATCTATTTCGAGCAATAATTGCTTTGAAATATATATTACGGTGCACTTCATATTTTCAAATACTCATAGAATTGTAAATTCTTATCGATTGACTTTTCAAAATATATTATACAAAATCTTACTGTATACAATAATATCAATACCAGAATCTTGGGATTGCGAATAACGTCTAATAACGAAGCTCATGAGTTAGTTTAACACAAACACTATCAGATTTTATTGATATATATATTAACCCTATTAAAATAATTAGCACAAGAAGAACTAGTCCGACATCATTTTGTCTAATATACTTCATAATCGAATCAAATAAATTCTACTGATGTTCTCCTGTATTTTTAATAGTCACTTTTAAAAATACGATTATCCAGAATTATGTTTCAGAAAAGCTAATTTATAAAGATTGACTAATTGATCATGTTTTCGACTTAACCCTTTCGAGACTGTTGGGACACATATATCCCAGTCAAGTTTAATCGTAGATGCTAACTATCAATCTACTAAAATTTCTTGCACATTGCTTCATTGTGAATGGGCCTCTATTGTTACATTCCTTAAATTACTAAATTACTAATGGGACATATATGTACCAGTACGCAAGAATTCATCACCTGAAGTATTAGAAATGTAACCTGCCTCTTTCATTTTCTTTAAACAAAAATCCGTCTCGAAAGGATTAAAAGCCAGCAGTGGCAAAAACAATATCCATTCAGCGCTGTCACCTACCACTTTAATATAAAAATATGACATATCAGTCTTTATACGGAACTTAAATGAAACCTACTGTGTGTTCATATAAATCATTTATTTTTACAGACACAAGTTAATAGAATTGTTGCTTTATTGGTACTCTAACCATCGTTCGGAAACTATTTAAAAAAAAGTTATGATTCTTAGTTGTTACATTGAATTTTGAATAAAATATAAACATAAATAAAAAATGGAAGGATACCTTACACTCCAAGTTCAACATAGAGTGAACTGTCCATTAACGGAGCTTCACCCAATGAATGAACGAAATTTGTATTTAGTGAAAATCTCCGGCCTGCGACAACGAACGCACTTTTTTTCTACAAAAACAAAATAGCATACTTACCTTTCATACTAGCGTAAGATATAGAGAGAAAAAATCAGTCATTTCAGAGCAGAACTTTCGTTGGCTTTCACGCTTTACAGCTGTGCATAGCTGTATGGGTTGTGTACTTGTGCAGAGGTCATGTATACAGGTACAAGGGTTAAATTGGCAGAAACAGCTAGAACAGATGCGGTCGCAATCATGCCGCTGATTAAACGGTTTGATTAAGCGTCTAATTTGGCTGCGCGTACGGTGTAACATTGCTTTATGTAAAATCCATATTCACGCATGGGTTCGTATTCCTATGCATAGACATACAGTGGTACTTGCCTCTGCTTTTGTATCGCTATTCACTCTTACGCCTCTTTTAGGCTATATGGTCACCACACCTATATTTTAATCCACGTTCCACAATTTATTTTATTTTGCACTTTATGTAGTGAGCCTAGTCAAATGTTCCATTTTAGTTTGTATAATTTACTGATTTTAATTTCTAAAAATCATGTGTTAACCCTTTGAAGAGGGGCGATTTCTAATAAAGTAACATTATGTGAAATCATTATCTATGGGTTTTTGGGGTCATCGAATTTGAATCTGATCTCAAAAATTTCAAATTCAAAATAGCGGATCCACTATGGCGTACCAAATTTTTTTAAAGTTGTGCTATTACAGTGAAACTCACTTTGCAAAGGGTTTTCGGGTCGCTAAATTCGAATTCAACTTCAAAAATTCAAAATTCAAAATGGCAGATCACTTATGTAAACCAAATACTGCAAATTAGATACACCCGCCATTTGCATCTGCCATTTTAAATTTTATATTTCTGGCCTCAGAATTAAATAGAACATCACAAAAAACCCAGTAATCCAAGTTTCATGAAAATCGAGCTGATAGTTTCTGAAATAAAAAAGTTTATTACACAAGTAAAATGTGTAATCTAATGGACTCCTCTCAATACAGACACCGCAGAGTGTGACATATAACAAAAAGTATTACTACACACTTAAGTACGAAAGTGTCGATGTCTATCAATAGAAGCAAGTCTGGAATGAGTCGCAATAATCACTCGATGTTAATCCTTTTAGTCATTGAATGGCAAACGGTATAACAAAGTTTGACAATACCTGCAAAAACCACTTCGTCGACGTTAAACTCTTTCAGAATCGGAGACTCTCTAATCCGATTTAAGGGACAATGTAGCGGGCATGAGGTCCACTTTTACTAGCCTTTGTCTTGGCCCTGTTGACACAAAACAATTACACTTTCCTTGTACACAAAAAATGGAAATATTCAAACAGAATTGTTATTTTAACTGTTCCACAGAAATAAATCTTAATAATTTAAAAAATTCTATTCTTATTCTTTATAGTTAAAATATTCTATTTTATCAAACAATGAGTATGATTATTAGAAAATTGCCAATGGGAATTTCAATTTGGGAATAAATTTTTTTTATACGACTTAATTATAAAACTTATAAAGAAATATCGGTAGTTGAAATATCGAAAGTGAGAAAAGATGAAATGTAGAAAAATCCGAGTATCCTGACAAGAAAAGGTATCAAGAATTTCTTCAAATTCCGTGAGGAAAACATCATCGTTCGACCGGGCTAGTTAATGATTACGAGCATCATCGGCAAAGCCTTAATGGCTTTATGCATATATTGCAGTTTCCATAACTGTAAAATGATCCGTGCAGCGTCCTTCGGAGGCTTCAACAGCCGACAATCTAGCTTTTATGAAAACTTGCAGTTTAGTGCCGTTTCAGAAGCAAATCGAGTATGATTTCTGGTCGCTTCTGTCAGGTATACCAACTGGAGTTGGTTTCCGTAGTTTACCGTAGTCAACCTAACCCACCGTTGTTTCCCAAAGGACATTTCACTACTTGTCCTTGGGTTAGAATCTTCGAAATTGCTCAACGTGCAAAATGACAAAAATAATTTGTTAATACCCGGTGGAGCTTTCAAGAAATTTTCCTGTGATTACACACAGAGTGTAAGTGGCCTAATCCGACGGAAAATAATCTTATAGGGTGAAAATTAAATCTTTACTAATGTCTTACAAAATATGAGGTGTGCTTGAAGAAGCGAATATAATAGCAATGGGATAAAAAAATTAATGATTAAAGTTAAACAAACGAAAAAGTTGTAACACACAGTATATTTCGTTTAGCATGTGGATATACTTGACACTGAACTATAATCAATTCCCATACTCTCACGCTGTGGTACTTTGGCACTCTCGAGATTATCTCCTAAACGGACTATATTCTCTTCCTACCATGGATACCCTTGTACAGTTCCAAAAAAAAGGTTTAAAAATTATACAATGTGTCCCATGTATTCACAGCAAAATATATTATTACACGAGCCACCAGACAAAGAAACTTTGCCTACATTAAGATATTCAGATTGATACCAGACATTACTTGACTGCACAAGTATACCAAAATTGAAATGAAAAAATCGAAATATGAAAAGCATCCAATGGCAGAGTATTATTGTTACAAAGAATACTACTATGCTCTTTCAGGCACATTGTGGCGAGATGAAAGACAGCTCTTAGTCCGGAAGTTCGCCGATATCACGCGATTCTATGTCTAGAAAAGTAGGAAGTATAGAGAGATGTATTTTCAGAATAAGGATGTTGGTCCATTCCTTCATGTACTCATATATAGGACGCTAGAAAGGAAGAGGCTCTGGTGTTGTGTTGAGGAGGTCGTTTAGTGGGTTCCCGCTAATTGGAATATTCCACCGAACCACCCTGGATGGAACAACAGAACACCCGGTAGCCTACACAATAAATGGATACGTAGAGTGATACTTTCTACCCTTCATTCATTCCCTCAGTCCTATTTTTTTTATTTCCAACTTTATTTTATTCAATGAAGACAGTCCACCCTGCAACAAGTAGTAACTTACGAAATTTCGATCCTCAAACTGAATATGCCTACAGGTTTGCACTTTATATAATTATATTTAGGCATGACTGCACAAAATATGTGAAACTGTATTATAAAATTAACATTGCAAAAATAAGATATTGAGTGAAGATGGTATCTTCAACCAATATGCTGAATAAACTATTGAACAGGTTGGATTAAAATTTGCAGGAAAGATCAAGTTTTGGACGCAAAACAGACAGTAACACTTGCAGATATCCAACACTTCTTCTTCTGAAACAACGCGCGCGCAAAGTCTGGAAAAATTTATGTCGTACGTTTGTATAAAAAATTTTAACCAAACTATTGAAACAATCGCATTCGATTTTACAGGAAAAAGTAAATTTCAGAGGTATCCGAGACCGTAATACTTTTAGATGTCTAGCACTTTTTTTAAGATAATGCACGCAAGAAATTTTTAAAAATTTATATCTACGATCATTCATTTTTGTCAATCACATTCCGGGCAAACCAGAATTCCGAATAAATCAGTTTGAAATTCAGAATAAGCATCAAATTTTATGTGTAATATAAAGGAACAATAATGCCGGCAGATGCTAAGTATTTCCAGATTGAATGCTTATTTATTTGCGAAATTTATTTTTTGCGATGGCGAAAGTATAAATTGCGACTGCATTGTCCATGCAGTTGTGCCTTATGTCAATTCTATTTTTCCAGATATATCTAATATTTTGATGTTGAAATATCTTTTTATGTTTTTTGAGATTAATATTACGATTTTCCATATACGTACTATAATTAGCGTTTTCCTGAAAGTATGATTGCAAATAAGCGTTTCGTTCTCAATGTATTCCTTTGATGTTTCACCTTTCTCCCTCTTACCCTCCATTTGTATACCGCGAGTCCAAACGGATACGGAAGCACTCCAGTACTCGAGGCATACTTAACACTGTCGGAATCTGCTTTTGAAAACATGTTGTAGAACTGTGTATCGAAACTGTACGGTGAGATTGCGGGAAGAGAAATGAAAAAATATACACAAAGAGAGAAAAAAGAAACATAACTCCGGAATTAGAACGAAATTAGTCGAGGCACTTAAGCACTTGGAGCAATTAAGAGCACTTCGTGTTTTAGCGAGCTCTTTAACCGTACCGCATGAATGTCCCATTCTATTTCCGGTTGTCTTTTTTTCTATTTTTTCCTTTCTTATTTCGAAGACTTCGTGGATCCTTTAAAACTGTTAGAAATTTTTTTCTCTTTCTATCTTAACGCATCCCTCAAAGTCTTCAGACCTACCTAGCCCTGTTTGGGTTAAGTCAACGCTTAACGAACCGTTCGTGTCTAGTCATGAAGATAGGTACCAGTCCTCGCAGATACACACTTTCATAAACTATATATTAAGTTCGCCTGCTACTACCCTCTCCCTCTTTCTCTCTCTCTCTCTCTGTCTGTCTCTCTCTCTGTCTGTCTCTGTCTCTGTCTCTGTCTCTGTCTCTGTCTCTGTCTCTGTCTCTGTCTCTGTCTCTGTCTCTGTCTCTGT
>JARQST010000396.1:20459-30753 GCA_030142225.1 Pachycephus smyrnensis | reverse complement strand
GTCTCTGTCTCTGTCTCTGTCTCTGTCTCTGTCTCTGTCTCTGTCTCTGTCTCTGTCTCTGTCTCTGTCTCTGTCTCCCTGTCAAGTGGCAGCGGTTTCTTTACAGTGTCAAGGTGGCAAAGATTTCTTTACAGCTGGCTGCAATACGATTCTTGAGCGACGCAGTAGATACAGTAGGCAAGGTTGATAGTGAATAGATGGACTACATGGTGTTGAAGTATACACGAATGTACCATCACTTGAGAAAGATCTATTCACACAAGTACTTCAATTCTCAATAGGCTACTTAGCGTGAAAGCTTTACGATGTGCCGACAAAATGCACAAGCTATGAATCTACTAACAGACGGACCACTGTCAGTTTTCAAACTTTTATAGAAAACTATGGTGTTCTGCTTCCTAAATGATTGAAAATTTGCTAAGAAATCGTACTAATTAATTTGATAGAAACATTGATGTCGCATCACTTTAATGTCTTTAAATATTGCGTTAATTATTCAAAGCTATACAGGATGAGTCAATATAATTTAGCATTTGTGTATCACATTTTACTATTGCGTATATTATCATCAACTGATACTGACTAAATATTTAAGTATCTACAATTTCTAGGTATTAACAATCAACAATCTACGTACCTCCTAATAAAATAAAGATTCAAGGAACCCACGCGTTTGTATCATTACAATGTGAATATATAGGTTTAAGGTCATTTCGAGGTTATTTCATAGTGGGTCGTTGATTGTCTTTCGATGTCAACTACAATACTATGTTTAAACAAATACATTTCCATTTAAAAAAGTGAAGTCGACCTTGAAATCTTAAAAAGTACGAAACTTGTGAAAAACCAATTTTCAATATTCGATATACCCCATCGAACAGCACATATTTCACTTTAAACATTTTTTCATAAAATCAAAATGAACCAGTTATTTAAGATGCTAATTTATACCAACAATCACCGATGCTCAGCTATAATTGAAAAACGGTCCAAGCTTGGTGAAGGTCTGGGCCCAAGCTTGGCATTTAGAAAGAACACTGTCAAAAACCTTATGGAATTTGGTCTCCGGGCGTCTAGCTATAAAACATCCACCAAAGTATAGAGGGTCCCTAATACGTAAAATTTGTCAATGGAGATATGATCCTAGCAGTTAGTAGAACCGAGGTATAGGCCTCGAAATCCGAAACCGAGTATGGCACTTTGGGTAATTGAACAAGCACACCCAAATAGCACAAGTGTATGCTGAGAATATACTGAAAATATATTCGTTGTAGATAGTGCATATGCTGAGAATATATTCGTCGTTGATAGTGCATATACTGAGAATAATCGAAAAATATCCAGGTACATTCTGAGGTGTTACTACGCACGGTCTGATGTCCGCGCTTTTCCCATACGTAGAATGTTCTGTGAATATCCTCTTGCATATTTCGTAGATATTCTGAGAATATTCTCAGATGCTTACGATTTTTAGAAATGTCAGGAAGCATGGTGCACAGAATATTAGGTATATGAACCGAAGATACGCAGGATATTCTTTATTATATTCTGAGGAAATATAACAATATACTGAATCCTGATTTTCTGGAATCAGGTTAGGTTAGGTCAGATCCGTTTTTATAGAACCATAAACAAGAAACATGTGTATACTTTCTACTTAATATTTATTGTTTACAAAATGATGCGTTAAAAATGTTATAATAGTTACTGATTTGGAACCCCGTAATAGTCCTTACAATGATTAAAAAGAACTAAATTAATACAAACTGAAGGAGTCTTACTTCAGCTTATATTACTTCGCTTTCGAAGACACAGGATTGCAGCAGACGCAATTGCTGCAAGCAAGGTACTACGTCGTTGAACGTCGCCGATAGTGGTAGCTAACTTTGATTTCTTTTTGGCAGAAATAATTGATTAATTTCAGGACCTCTGCAGGAAACACCATGACGTTTTTTAATATTTTATCCTTATATTTCAATTCGACATGAGAAAAAAATGGTTTGGCATTTCTTACTGATTCCACACATTTCTTACTAATGCCACAATAATTCTTACAATGATTAAAAAGGAACTAAATTAATATAAATTGAAAAAATCTTACTTGAGCTTATATTACTTCGGTTTCGAAGACAAATGATTGCAGTCACGCAATTGCTGTATGCAAGATATTGCGTCGTCGAGCGTCGCCGACACTGGTAGCTAACCTTGATTTAAGCATTAAAATCAAAAGTAATAACGAATATACTTACAGCAAATTAAACATTGAATCTATAAATGCAAAGTTATCCAAATTATAACTTACCTTCTAAACGGATTACGCAGATTCACGTGGATTAACTTTTACCGGGAGACGCGTTCAACAGTCACCGGAAAAAAGAATGCAACAACGCCACCTAACGTAACGTTCCCACAACCCAGATGGCGCCGCTGAACAAACTTTTCGAAATATACGAGAATGTTCTTAGAATATGCTGGAATATGTTGAAAATACGATGAAACTAGGGTATATCAGTTATGTTCATAAGAGATGCTAAGAATATTCAGAATATACTTAGGACATTGAGTATAAATTTCGAATATACAGAAAATATCATGTGCTATCTTGGCAACTACGAATAGTATTAGTTCAAAATATAAAAACAGTACGCTATAGAAGCTATCAAATCATATGGCGTTTGTGGCGTTCAAGTTAGCTTTTTTAAAACAGTTACTTCATGAGGTTCTATCTATCTATACTGTACTTGTATTAGTGTCAGTTGATAGATTCATGTGCACTATCATTATTGAAACGACTGACGAAGAAAATGCAGGCGATGACATATAATCCGGACTTTCTAGGTGTATTTTTTTACGGTTTTTTGGCACTACAATTAAAAGCCCATAACCCAACGTGGCTTTACCTTCGCGCGGTGTTGGGGATTCTAAACTAAGAAAGCCAGATGTTTCTAAAACTATCTGGCCATGACTAGTGTAAGGTTCCATTTACTGTAAATGAAATCTGACACTGAGCACTTCTGTACAATTTTCTACAAACTGACTGGAGTAATAATGAGTATATATGGGAACTATATGACGTCCTCTACCTATATATACGCATCTCATTGCTAGACGCTAGGGGCCCAAAATTGACAGTGTTCTTTGTTGTCTTTAACCAAGCTTCAGCGACATCTTGGACTAATCTTGGTCCAAGTCTGGGCCCAAACTTGACGTTCAGAAGTTTCTTGTATTTAATCAAGCTTTAATGAGATCTTGGGCCAATGTTGGTCCGAGTCAGGGGCTAAGTTAAACAGCCATAATATTTACTTGTATTTTATTGTACTGTATTAATAAATCCTATTCAATTGGCACATACGTGTTTACACTCACCATTGTGTGCGCGTGTTAAAGAATCTATCTTGTGAAAAATTTAATTTATTAAAAAGTCTTGTGATCGTAAAGGCCTTAAGGAAAGCCTGTACCTCAACTACCTGAAACGTAATACGGTTAGCACTTACGTTTCAAATAGCCTAGTGACCAAGGAGGTCGATGGACAATCCAAGGGGTCCCAGGTTCAAATCTATCATCGGAAGAAAAATTTGAAATCGTCAAAACAGTTAAAATGGCAAATAAAGGCGTCGCAGAAAAGTCTTGAGTAAAAAAAACAGGTTAACAATGTAACAAAAAACAAATGTTTCTGAGTTAAATTTTTATTTTTCGTCTATCGGACCAGTATTATTGGGACATGCTTGGCGATTAATCCTGGCCCAAGCATCGCCCAATCCTACCAGTCAATTCTGACCCGAACATGGCTACCAATCTTGAGCCAGCAGTGGCAAGAAGTATGGGCCGCGTCAAAATGTTGTTATCATTCCAATATCGGGTCGAGACTTGTATGTCAAAGTTTAGCCAAAACTTGCGAATATTGGACCAAGACTGGCCCAATTCTCAGTTGTTGGCTGGATAATTAAAATATAGGGGCAAACAGGTTTATCTTGAAGAACCAGCGTATATGAACCACGCGGTGACATATTCATATTTGTCATTGGAAACATTAATCTTGCTGATTTAAAGCCATAAATGCTGGATGTTTACAGATATATAACAGAGTTTCAAATATATCCGAGGCTTAATTTTCCTTGTAAGTTTGTATGTGATACGTTCAATCGCGATTGCATATAAATATTTTTTTGCAATGGCGATTGATAAGATGCTCCGACGTATCCGTATGATTATGCCTGAAATTACAGTAAAAGGAAATAAAATTCAGTGAAATATAAAAATCCTTTTCTTAGTTCAAACAAACAGTACATGAAAGTTGGTATAATAGTGTAGGACATTCCAGCAATCTTAAAACGTCCCACAGCAGCAAGGAGCGGATTAGGATGGAGAAAGAAGGGCCCGGCCAGGAATTTAATATCTCTAATTCTGTACGATCATCCCCTAATTTCATCAAGGCTCCGGAGTCTGCGAGCACCCGATTTCCTCTAACTTGGTTATAAAGTTCGCGCATATTATATTCATTCAGTTCACCTTCTGACTCCTCCGTAGCTCTCGAATGAAAGTGGCTCCTAAGGCAGAGGGAGCCACCAAGTTATAATGGCAGCCATGAGGAGCTTTAGTGTTCGTTATGAATTACACAGATATTAATAAAATCTCTTTCACCTTTACCTAATACCTTCAATCCCATCCTACTATTTATTCCTATTGGTTCTCGTCTTTCTGTTTTCTTGCCAAATGGAATGAATGATGAAGTACATTTTTAATTGGTAGATGAGCTTTACGAATGTTTCATGAGATATATTAAAATATAATAAATAATAACTTGAGTTTTCTGATTAAAGGATGCTTATAAACAATACCAGTTATTCAGTTATTCAGATGCTGTAACTTACAATTGTAGGTTACGGGGTCAAATTCGGATGCATATCTATAGGAATATTTCAGAGTAGCGGCGGTGAAATTACATTTTTTAATTACGGCTCGAGCAAGTTCATAATTGGTGCTCACTACGTGGGGGATGAAACTTATTAGTTGGCAAGGCGCTACCGCTGAGGAGGATGTAACATCGCCGCCTTAGGGGTGAATATTGCCATGAGCCAGGGACGCAACTAGCACTTCAAGAACTTCCAAGAAAACATCATTTGTACAAATATTCTGTTTCTACCATAATAATATAGCATCTTCAAATGTTATGTATAATATGTGATATTAATTATGCTGATTTTTAGCAATTTTAAAAATCACACCCTTTGAGCTATACTAATAAATATTACGAAGTTTTTTAATAACTTCAAGAAACTAGAGCTTGCCGCACTGCTACAGCAGCACTTTGTTCACAAAATATTGATTAAAATAAAATATCAGAAACTTCATCATTCTCACTCAAAAACTGTAGGAACGGTCCAGTTACTCACTTCGACCCTGGCGCTAATCTCGAGTTAGGTGGCAACATTTTCTTGTAAACAGTGAATATATACGGTGGATAGTAGGTAGAGCCTGTCTGTATGTATACATGTACCTACATATAAAGAGAGTATATACAAAGATACCTTTACATAGGGGTTGCAAGGGACTTACATACATAGGGGATTGAGGATCGAGCAGGCCGATGGGGTTAATGGTTCAATTCGTGTTTGTGAAGGTGAATATACCTAATAAACGCCACAGATACCCCTCGACCCTCTGTAGTAGTAGAACAGTGCTGCGCCAGTACCCTGCGCAAGGATCGCCTAAGGGTATAGAAGTGTAAGAGTGTAAGGGTATAAGTGTAGGTGGTAGGTGGCCATAAGGCGCTGGGCACCGCGCTGTTACGACCCCTGATCGGGCGAAGCTTATACGAGGTCGTAGGTCGTAGGTGAACGGAATATTGCATCCCATACTAAAAAGCCTCCTAATGCCCTAGCTCCTCCTTCCCACATAATTATATAGCTTCTTAACCTCGCTAAGATCTATCGTGCACTTTATACAGTATCTTGCATTATAAAATAAAAATGAAGTCTTAGAAAAAAATGTATACTTCTGTTGAATATACCTATTCAAGATATCAAGATATATGAGCTGAAGTATCAAGGATACGTAAAATATTATGTACTCAGCTAGCCGAGCACCCGGTTGGCACACATTTCGAAAGTCTGTAAGGGGGTAGAAATGGAAAGGGAATCGGGATGGTAATTCGCGCAGGCGGCCATGATAGCTTCGACTCTGTATGAGGGTAGGTTGGGTCAATACTTCGGTGCTGCGAAAGTCGGAACGTGCTGCACACTACAGAGAAGGGATGAAAAGTATCCTATAGCGTAGGAGCTTCGCGGATTCCCGCTGGGTTACATGGATCGCGTCACGCCTGGCAGAAACGATTCACGCTGCGGAGAATTAATAAGGGCTTATGGAAGATGAGAACCGGGTATTCTAGGTTTCCATCAAAATAGAGGATTTAACGGAAGACACTTGAGAATCTTAAAGGCCACTTACAAACACTCCGTACTTTATAATTCTAGGTCAGCCATTACTCTTCAGTTGTGTTTCAACAAGACTTTTTTCACTCGATACTCAAAAATTTATCTGATTTTATTTAATAAACAATAAACGTGTTCTTGGAATGTATTGAAGTATTTTCATAATTGATTTTTGTCTATTTGTTTTTACGTACAATTAGGATACCTATGATACTGTTACTATAATGCATAATTATATACGTGCATCTAGATGGATGAATGAGAGAACAAAAAAAAAATAAAAAGAATAGTCAATTTATCAAAACGTTGACGCCCTTCTATTTTTCCAAAGGTGATCCTAAAAGGGATTTCGTTTGACTAAATGCGAGTGTTACATCAGAAAGGGGCCGAGATCACAACGAGGGAGCATATGTGTCTCTCTGGGGGTCCCGGACGATCTGGACGAATGTTTTGTCATCGGAATTTGATGACCCTCGCTTATTCACTAGAGAATATTTGTCGTCTAACCCTTCATACACTTGTTTCGCCCTTGATTCCTTTGTGTACTATTACACCTTATTCACTGCTTATAAATTAAATCCTAGAAAGAGCGGAATCGAATATTTATGTCTTTGTTATCCGCGACAACTCAGTATCAACAAATAGAAAGACTCCAAATTATCCATTTCTTTATTAGGCACGATCGCACAGAACATGAAACCAAGTTCTACTTCTTTTTTTCATCTATATGAAGTTACGCGAAGAAAAAAAGAACGATAGGTATATTCCTTCCATAACGGCACACTTACTTTTCATACTAATTTTATACTTTTGTTCGTTACAATATACTTACTGTATATTTTAGTTCATCATACCTTAAATTAAAATTGAAATAAACCTGTTCGCATATCAGAAAATATGTATATAAAATATCCATATTATAAGGTGAGTAATTGAACCTATTTTCACTCTATCAATTAAAAAAGCCACAACCAAGAAGGCAAACAGTATAACCCGATTAGAGCAGATGCGATTTCATACAGGATGACAACATTTTACGGTAGATTAATTTTATCAGCTATTCTTACACTCCCCCAAATACAGCATTTTCAATGGGGTTAACTGTTATTTACCAGCGGCAGGCAGCAGGTTCGGATTATCCTTTCATCGGATCCACTTCGACTTTACACGCAAATAATAAACAGACTCATTTATGCCATATGTTTGTGTGTGTGTTTGTTCAGGAATACTCACCATATAGAAAAAAGTTTGCCCTCCTCTCGATGAAGTTGCATAATATGCACTAGGTTTAAATTTCATTATTCTCTGATGACCTTAGTTGTCGATATCAGCATAAGTATGAAACACGTAACGTATGAACTACATCATTTTATATAATAGATGCGCTCCATTACATAGAAGCAGATTATCTCTTGGAAAAAAAAAATCTTAAAATGGAATGCAGAAATAGCATATGTGTGCTAAGCCAGGCTTAAGTCGAGTTAAAGCAGTGTTTATCAATAATGCAGAGATTTCATCCCTCGTAATATCCTCGTAGGGGCCTTGCACGGGATTGATTAATCGTTCTTGTATCTCCCTCCAGCCCTTTTCAGTCGATACCAAGAGAAGGAGTCAGTTCGAAATTCAGTTCCTCGGTTCACTACCCCAAATCAATGTTGCCATAGAATATACGTCCTTGCTAGATGGGTAGTAACCACCTCGAAATCCAGGTCTTACAACTATCTTTAAATAGCTCTAGAAAATTGTCTTGAAAATTTGGTAAATAGTCAAAAAGGAACACAAGTATTTTCATTTCACGGAAAAGATCCAGAGGCTACACTATCATTGGCGAGAATTCCCGAAAATTTTTCTTATTTCGCCCTAATCCGTCGGAATGGCCGCCATAAAACGAATCAGAGGGGAATCATGCCTTAGAATTCCTTCGTCCCATTTCCAACCCCTAGCACTATTTCTTCCTTCTCTAAAATCTTGCCACAGGCTTGCACTTCTCTTTTTAACATCTGTAGAAACCCATAAGAGACTTCGGTCGATATATTTCTAAATTTTCATAACATAAGCCAAATTTTGTCATGCGACAAAGTGTTCTCTTAATGGCTTTAATATCAAATAATTTATTTTTAAACTTGGGCTGATATTACAATAATACACTGCCATATAGTGGTAGTGGCTTAACTCAATATAATAATGTCCAGGATTAAGCCAACTGCAGATAAATTTGAATTATTCAAGAATTTTGCCCCAACTGACGTTAGCCCATCCATTTGATTTTTGTGGCAGAACCTTTAGGTGGTGCAATATTCCTGAATCGAGAGATTCATTTTATTATAATATAATATTATCCGTTAAACACAATAAACTTATAGTGTCTTCCTATATTATTGTACATTTCCGTTTACTTAGCTTATTCTACACAAACTTAATACTGCCATAAGTAAATCTATTCTGCTTAAAGAATCGTATTCGGCGAGAGTACCTATCAGAGATAAAGTCGAAAGGCATGTTCTCGTGGAACTAGCTGTCGACAAGAAGGGCTTTCGTTCACCGACAGACAAATCATATTTTAAATATTCAAAACCAGCCTGGGAATACGAGTGCTTTGCGTCCATGGATGCATAAGCGTGTGTGTGTGTGTGTTCGTTCGGAACCGGAAACGAGAAGTCTGGAAGGCTGAAACACTAAAACGCTAAAATGCTGTGAGTAATACACAGGCTCCTGGAAAATACCTTTTATGGTTCGCCGGGGGATACACTACTGAAGTCCCTCTCATTCGATGATAAACCTGCCTCCATTTTGCTCTCCTCCCTTCCTCTATGCGCTACATATTCCTCCCTTTGTTACTTGTATTATGTACAGTTCAATAGTATATACAGTTTTATTGTAATTTCGGCTTTTTTCATAAGAAAATTACATGGAAATTTGAATATTTTAAATGTCATATAATAGCATCGATTGAATATACTATAAACTTTATTGTAGATACATTATAGTTATTGCGCGAATCGAGTATTTTTCTTCAATAGACACAGTCAGGCACTTCGTTATTTAATAATTATACCATTAAGGGCACGAAGTCACGTATAACGGATTTTAATAATACTTGGTACCTCTAATTTTTCTTTCATTCGGCTCTATTACAGAGGCTTGCCGAGCAATAAAGTCACCGTTTACAGTTTACGATTCCGCCCCCGGATGAGTTTCGCTGCGCTCCGCACACAAACGTCGATTCATGTGAGTTCTGATCAAACTCGGCGTGCCAGCTTCTCATGCGCCTTATGCTTTACTGTGGCCAGTGTATAAATAATCATCGAGTAATGCTGAAAACGTCTAGTACGACCGTACTAGATTATAATATGTACTTATCGCTTTCGTGAAACTTAGAAGGTTCGACCAATGTGAATTAATTAGCGAGAAAATACGACGGACTATCATTTTTAGTGTTCCGTACCGAAAGTAGAAAACGAAACACTTATGGGTTCAATACGGTGTCTGTCTGTCTGTCACACGCTTGTAACTTTTTAACTGTTTTCATCATAATCATCTGACTTAACATTTCTCAAAGATAATGAAGGACCATGATACGTTGTATACTAATGTTAATAAAGGTGGATATGTGATTATTACTAATTTTATTCGGAAGTGTTCTCTATTTGAAATGATGGCTGGACGGCATTTTGAAGTGCAATCTTACATGCATTTATTATTATATTGCGTGCGTAAATTTCTTTATATTGCTTAATTGTTTCTTCACTTCATGTAATTATCGATTGTTCATATAGTCCTTTCAATTGAATTACACTTTGCATTGAAGACTACACTTTCGTTTCAAATTCGGATATATCTTTATGCACTTCTAAAGAAAATGG
>JARQST010000395.1:493284-597220 GCA_030142225.1 Pachycephus smyrnensis | reverse complement strand
GTTTTTGATCAGTCTGATGAATATATTCGTTCTTTAAAGTTGGATGGCCAATCAATCTTGAAGCATAAAAGAAAAATGTTTGCTTTGGGGTTTTTAATTAATATTCAAAGTTTTCGCGGCTTAGCCTTTCATTTACATAAAAATATTATTAGTCCTTTGAGATATTTTTTGACTTACAAGTGCTCTCAGGATCACTTGGAGCTCCATTTCTGTTGTCTGAGGTCCTGCGGAGGTTGGAATAATAATCCAAACGTGTTACAGCTCCTGTGGGCTTCACGAAGGCTTCTTCGCAGAAATTCAGTGATTCCAAGTCGTAATGCCAATTGTATTATCGATAACGATCAGCGAACCCCGATTTTGGAGTTTCGCAGCAAAAAACGTATTAGGAAAGACTGTCAGTCGTCAGACATCGTAAATGATAATACAGAATTAGACCGACTTATGGACTTATTGCACAGTCAAGAATTAACATCTCTGCAACTCAATATTGTGTATTATATTACTGGAAATATAGTGCGAAAGTTCTTAGATCGATGCACTTGCTCTCACTGCCATAAAATAATTTTGAGTGAGGATGCAGCAAAAGACAAGTTATATGATCATGATTATACGTTAGATGTGAACAAGCATAGCGCGTTCACAACTCTTGTTGATAGGGGAAAATTGTATTATCCTTCACGCGCAGCTTTTGAAATCACAAAATTTTGCGAGAAAGTATTTCCGGTGGAAATGAATACGATGTACCTCGGTGAAAATAACGTAAGGAAAACACTTCGTGCAGCTGCCGTAAACAATTTTTTACCAGTAATAAAAGAATTATTTCAGCCATTTCATCCCGTTGTAGAGACTGAAAATTTGTGCGAAGACCTGCACGAAATAAAATTAATCAAATATTTTACAGATTCTTATAGCACTTTGCGACTGCATGCATTCCTCAAGCATAAAACTTTAGACTGTGTAGGAGCACGCT
Organism: Pachycephus smyrnensis; assembly: GCA_030142225.1. Lineage (NCBI taxonomy): Eukaryota > Metazoa > Arthropoda > Insecta > Hymenoptera > Cephidae > Pachycephus > Pachycephus smyrnensis. Next base: position 596,250 of record JARQST010000395.1, on the reverse strand, counting down.
CAACTATGAGACAACATTTACATAATTCTATTCTGTTTTATCATATATAAGTCGATATGTAAATTAATTACTTTTCTGTATCATATTACTGTTATTAAACTTGTTGGTGTGTTTCTTTACTTGTGTACATTTATTTAAAATTCATCTTTTGTTGAATTTGATCTACTGTAGGAAAAAACATGGCTTTATTACTAAAGTCATCTCATTCCTCACTTTGCTTGTGCATGTTCTAAATAAATTAACTTTGGTCTCGGTGATTACTTTTTTTATTTTTTTTTTATTTTATATAATTACAAGAAATTATTTAGTGAAGTCCTCATTCCAATTACTTCATATCAGATATCGGAGTTCACTGATCTGCCAAGGGGTCTGTCACAACTTAACAATAATTGGGACAATTTTTCAGGATTCCAAATACATAGAAAATACATCAAAATGAATTTTTGGAACATCTTCGTAATAGTTAGCACTACTAATTATTTATGATAATTAAATTCTAAATATTATATACCAATTATAACATTTTTATTATCGAACTAAGTAATAAAACACAACAAATATATTTAAAAAATTCAGCATATAAAACTATATTTTTGTATTTTGTACATATTGAAATTAACCTAAAAGTAAAACTATTTCTTTCATGGTTTCGCTATTCTTTTATCACACAAAAGTAGGACTAGCTACACCTATCAATTACATAATAGCCTCGATTTTTAAATTCATCATTTAAAGAGTCTGGAGCAATTCACAATAGTTAAATCAGTATGATCTGTACTCAATTTTTGTAATCATTTCTGGGTTTCTGTAAAGTTTTATGCATTAAATAACAATTGTGATGAGTGATTTAAAATCATTTTTCACTGCGGTCAAGTCCGCCAATTCCAAATTCGTAAAACTTTGTAAAAACGATAACAAAATATTTAGCAGTCTTCGAAATAAAATATATATGTATGTCACTATTTCAGGTTATGTAGACTTAGTCCTCCCCGTGCGCAATGCTTTATCTCAGCTTAAACTTTTTGAGATACTGTACAGTGTGTGATAGAGACAACCTATTACATCAGCCTGTTTTCCTCGCTATCTCTCTCTACGCGGCCCCCACCAATGCCGTACGCGTTCCAGTAGTATACTTGTATTTCAGTGGTAATCTCCATATCCAGATAACCAGGCACGAGTCCTTAACTTATGATACTTATAGCTTTTAATATTGACATAACAGTTTCCTATTATATGAAGCAAATTATAATATTAATAACATTTTATATATTGTAACCGTTACGATGCGTACGCACTCCACTCATGTTATGTTATAAAAAGGAAAAGCATGAGGGATGAGGGAATAAATGAACTGCTTGTCCACACTTTTACATGAGATTTTGTTACATACTTGTTAAAATAAAAACTCTTATACAGCTGGCTTGATATCTCTTTTACTTCAAACTATACAACTGATTTCTTAAACCTAATCTGCGAGTTAAATTCTGTGAAGCTACAAACATCCAGGGAAGGGATCTACACGATTTTTCCTTAAGATAAACTTAATTTTTCTGTTCATATCCTCGTCATAAATAGATTTGCACCTTTCATAATTAATTCTACGTCTGACTTGGGTTGGCTTCTCATAATATCTTGTTCGTCGATACTGGTCTAATATTTCTTCCTGACCAAGAATTCTATTCAGGATACGAAAAGCATGTTCCACGTTGTTATTCTGCACGAATACTGTTCGGGATATGAACGGAACGTGTCGCATCTGAAAAAGAAAAAAAATATATTTTAATTGTTGTGAGGTATAGGTTAAGATATTACACAATACTTTAGTACACTGAAACACCACAAATTTTCTTTATACATTACTGAAACACTCATTTTATTTATTCAGAGAATACTATGATTTATCCACATAATTCGTACCTTATCTCTCGTTTGTGTTGTTCAACAGAAATTAGACAGAACCGGACGATTGCTTGGTTCTCTTAAGACCAGACATCAATGCCACCTATAATCACCTATAATATTCGCTCCAAGTATGAATTTAAACAGAGGGAACATATCAGGTTGCCTGTTGGCAGGTGCAATGTAAATGAATTTGAACTAATTCTGATTGAATTAAGTGCAAAAACTAACAAGCTTCAACATATGTCCAAACTTGTGTAATATCATTGATCATAACTGTATTTACAGGCCCAGAAACCGAGGACGATTATATTATGTGCTGTTCTCGTAAGTTAGAGCGACACTGTATAGTTGGTTGTCTGTCGACAGGCGTACTTACATTTCCTTAGAACCTTACGTCGATCTGTATGATGAGAATAATAAATTGAAGTAACTATTGGAAAAGTAATCAATTGTGAGGTTACAGAAAAACCTATTAGATTATTATATAGATGAGACAGATGGGCAAGATATAAAAATGAAAACCGGATATCGCGATTAGACGCCACCTAACTATGGTCCATGTTCAGTAGATGCAGTTGCAGTCAGCTCTCTGACGTCAGTGTACGATCGAGCTGAAAAATGTTGCGTTCCATCGTATTTAACCGTGAGTCACGCGAAATAAACATAAATAATTCGCAATAATCGTTCGGTTAATTGCAATACGGCTTACAAATGGATTATTTCGAATTTTTATGAATGTCGATTGTCACTTGTTTCGTAACAACTTTGACGACCTAGCGTCGTGTAAAATTACGCAGTTTCGGCTTGAAATAGATTTCAAACACCCTATTCTATATTATTATTCGTTCACTAGTGTCAGATACAATATGGAAAAGTAACAATTATTCCATGTCTATTGTTTTACAGTTTTATCGTCTGCTTTGTGTCTGACATAACCTCTATCTCTATTCCTGGTCTTTACACATGATATATACATATATATAATATATAGATTACAATTTACGCATTTGCTATCATACGTTTTCTTTTTTTTTCTTAGAGAATGCCCAACAGGGCCTGGTGGCATTGGTTCGAAAGAATGTCGGCGCTCTGAGTTCTATTGGACCTACTGTACAGCAAAATAGAAATCAGGCTACCGAGGCTAAAGAGTTCCAACTACCTGCCAAAAAGGAACCTATGCCTTACAGTCCTTTCCAAAATACAAATAATCTAGCTGAATTCGCATTGGCTCGTTTGGATGATTTGCTTAATTGGGGTCGTAAGGGATCGATCTGGCCTATGACATTTGGATTAGCTTGCTGCGCTGTAGAAATGATGCACATTGCTGCACCCAGATACGACATGGATAGATATGGTGTGGTATTCCGTGCTTCTCCAAGACAGTCTGATGTGATTATTGTTGCTGGAACCTTGACTAACAAAATGGCACCAGCTCTAAGAAAGATCTATGATCAAATGACAGAACCACGATGGGTTATCTCTATGGGAAGCTGTGCCAACGGGGGTGGATACTATCACTACAGTTACTCCGTAGTCAGAGGCTGCGATAGAATCATTCCTGTGGATATTTACGTACCTGGTACGTACAAATTGTATCTTTATATAATGAGGTAACCTGTTTTATTTTTTAAATTATTTACTATAAGGTTGTCCCCCAACTGCTGAGGCACTTCTCTATGGCATACTGCAGCTGCAAAAGAAGGTGAAGCGCATGCAGACCACCCAAGTTTGGTACAGAAAGTAAACATAGCACTGTTTAATCAGAGAAATAAATATGTAGCAAAAATATGTTGAAAGAATATAAATTATTTTTTAAATGTCTAACGTAAACTGGATTACACATAAATATCCATGTAAAAAGGCTCAAATGTGACTCAACAGGTTTTTTCTTCTCAGTTAAAAAACTAAATGTCGTTTGGAGTTCTCAAGATGCATTATAAGCAAATCCAGATCTACTCCCGAGGCAAAAGCGTTGTACTATAGTAAAGAAGTATGCAATAAAGTTTTAATATAAAATACAGCCACAGCAATATCTTTGTTAATTAAACACACACTTCTCCTCCTTATGCAACTAACAATAAGTACAAGCTGCTAAAAGTGTGAAGGTATAGGTCCCCTTGACATAGTACGTTTTTTTTTCTTTTTCTTTGTCTAATATTTAAAAAATACATACATTTGTGGTAAAACAGTCTGTACAAGATTTTTAAGAATCGCGGCTCTCATTCTTTGTTAAACAGCAACAAAAAAAGATCTATCACGCATAACCCATTGTCATTTAAAGTCTAGACGATCCAACAATTGCCTCCATTGCAGAAGCGCATCGTTTCAAAAGATCACGGATTTCCGATAAAAGAAGAGAAAGATCAATAAAATAAAATAACCATTAGTCCTGATAATCTCGTGCACACCTCTACACCCTACCATTTTATATCTTTAGGCATCCTCTGAAGACAACACGCATATCACACTTGCTTACCAACACAACATATATACAGTAATACTCGTACACGCGCAGACGACGCGCCCAAAAGGAAACTAAAAAAAAAAGTTATGCCATTTTTCATATTTTTTCGAATATAGTAAAGCCATAAAGTGTCTTCTATGTAATCCGGCAAAGTGAGAATAACATAGTACCGAGTACCATCGAATGACCGGGATAAGAAAACAGAAACAAAATATAAATTTTCTTAGTACGTATTTCATACAACTTCGACCTATAGTATGCATGGCGTGACATACTGGTATTCTATGAAAGTCCTAAAAAAGGAAAAAAAATTACGTTTGGCTCAGGTCAAAGTGAGAAAAGTCTTAATCATACTTTCTCTGTAATTTGACAAATTTTGTATTGATTCCTCTGACCACTCCCATTCACATTTTACATACTCGTTCATCACATGCACACATATACATGCACGCACTTTTATTCAAAGCACAAAAGTCGCTATACAATAATTCACGTTGAATCTTTTTTTCTAATTTAATTTTACTCCCAATTGGCAAATCAGTATGAATTCTCTTTACTCCCATTTTTATTATCTTCATGTCTCTTTCTTTCTCCTATTCTCGGTCTATCATTCATCCCATATCATCCACTCACCTCTAGCCCACACACAGAATGGCGCTCTATACAATAATAATAATAATAATAATAACAACAACTAACGATTCTTCGAAATGATCGTATCGAAAACGGCGGTTTGTTCCATTTTTCGTTTCTCGCCTTTCATTCTATGCAATTATTATCAATATAATAATGAAAATTATTTATATGTACAAGTTATCGACGTGACAAGGTGACTCGAGCTACGGGCCAGAAAAAACAAGCACATTCATTTTCCCATTGTTCGAGTAACCGAGCGCGCTAAGGCCCCTGCTGCAATGCTATCCTTATATTTAATATAATACATATATATATTATTATATGTTATATATATGTTATATATATACATATGTCATATTAATTCATCTTCAATATTTTATAATCATGTTAACGGCGCGCCTAGACCTACAACGATATAGGTTTTTTGATCTCAAAGTGTCTGCCAGATTGTCTTAAAACACTCCGAAATCGGGTAACGTTTGTACAGGATTTTTCACGCGTGCCATTCTCACTTTTACGGGATATATTTTTTCTTTATTGAAAATTCAGTAGCATAAAGAAACATAAATAAATCGGGCAGTTGAATCGCGTTGAGATCATCCGTGCAATGGTACACACGCACATATACACGCACACAGATATGAAAAATACTCTCGAATAACTCTTCGCACGTGCGTCCACATGTGAAACATCCTGTACAAGTTTGACCTAGATGCGCCTGTACCGCATGCTTGTTTGTCATTTTTACAGATCTGGAAAATTTCGATAACTTTGCACACGTTGACCATCAAGCCTGTGTCGTGTATAAGGGTTTCCTTCGGTTTTGACATTTCCTTTTCTTTTCTCTTTTGTATAATTTCTAGTTTTTTGTTTCGAGATAATTTGTACGATTTTTCATTCCTTTCGATAACACACACCACGATCACATTAGTCCCTGCATTCCTCGAAGACTGATAAATCACTCGCGATGAAAATGATAATCTTCTGATTGACCTCTTGACCTTGTTGTCATATTACAATGACACTGTATTTACAATTAAAAGGATCCGCGCAACGATATCCACGTCCAAGTATTTCTGTATGGCGGGATGTAACGTTTCATTTTTTCAATTCATAACCGACAATGTAAATAACAAATTGTCAGTTATTTTCATGGGTCTTGAATTATTTTCAATAATATCTTGTAAACTGTACAATCATTCAAACAATAAGTTATTAGTCTGCGAGGAATGACGTATTGCCACCGATTCTCTCCTTAATTATCAATTCCAATATACGATTATACTGGTCGCGTTAATAGAGTCCATAGCTTTCTTGTGTGCGTATTAATTCGGTATGAATGCTCTTTCATTGTTCAAAGTATGAAAAAGAAAATATACGCGAAAGGAAAATCTGCAAGAATCGTAAACGTTGATGTTATGAAAGTTGCACATAAATGAGAGCAAACATAAGAAAAATGGATACTCCGTATATTTGATATATATTCTGCATGCAATGATGCTTTTGAAACAATAGTAAATACATTTTTTGTTTTTTCAAAAAAAAAAAAGGCGTAAAATAATGGTATAAAAAATTTTTGTTTAAACATTGCGTCCAGACATGTGAAATTTTGCAGGAAAATAAACAAATCGTAGAAACAAGAATGCAACGAGAAACCAGAGCATAGAACTACAGAGTATAAAACTACACGCACCTTTTCGTACAGTTCAATTTTTCTCGCTGGTTGCGACACGCCAACGTGCTGCGCTTTTACGCATCCCGCAACGACTAAGCACAGACTTTAAACGTTAATGCTCCCCAGCCCTGTACCACATCCACTCACCAATACCACTTCTACTACTTTTTCATGTCGCAAAGATGACCTAACACCAATTGGAGACCTTTCTGAGAGCCTCGACCCTTCTTCCTCTAAACTTCTGTTCAGAATCCTCGAGAATTCCTGATGAGATTTTGGGCCTGGTGCGACCGTTAAGTAAATTCGCGAATATCCTTAAGATTCGTGGAGCCCTGTTAGAGGATCGCCTGTGAGGTGGATGGTGGCGGATTGCTTGGCAATGCGGGCACCGGACCGTCAGTCCATTGTATAAGGGAGTGTTCACTCATCTGCGTACTCTGGAAATGATCCTTCAGAAGCATCTGCGAGAAGTTGCAATGCATTTGATATGCTTCACTCTCGCGATTCGGATCACCACATAACCTATACAAGTCTGCAAAGATTACAAATAAAATAAAATAAATTATGATATGACAGATGGGTTACGGATAATAAATAACATAATGGTTTTCTACGATTAATAATTTGTTCCTCCGTTTACCTTTTAAAATGGCGCTTGCCCACAGCTGCACGTGAACGTCAGGTATCTTGGAAGCTAGCTGCATGGCTGGTGTCACCATATTCATTGATTCTCGACTGTTTCCCAAAGAGAGGAATATGTGACCGAGGAGTACAAGACTGCATGAAGTTAGTCTGTTGAGATCCTCGGAATTGGCCATCTTTAATGTTTCTCTAAGATACCTCCTAGTGAACAAACATAAGGAACAATTATTTCATTTATGAAATTGATCTAGATATGACTTTTTAAAGGTTCTGATGTTTTCGTACTTGGCTTCATTATATCTGGCACCAAAAAATGCTTGAAGACCTTGGACGTAGTACGCGGCTGCACGTAAAGAGTGCGAATGCGATGGTAAAGATTCTGGATTTATCCTCTCAAGGAGTGCTCCCAAATCGGCGTCCCTCTTTGTTCTCAGATACACTATGGCCAGGTTTAGATTTGCAAACGTCCACAATTCCCTTTCCTGAGATGTCTATAAACGAAAATTAAAATCAAGCTCATTTTTAGTGGATATCCTCGATTGAGAAATTTGTTAGTAATAGCGGCATACCTTTTTCCTAAGAGAAACTTACCCCGAGTGCAGCCTGGAATTGAGCTTCGGCAGCCTCCATACAGTTCATGGACATTGCATAGAGCCCTAGCAACGCATGAAGTTGTGGTCTATGCGCCTGAAGAAGTCGAGGTTGCCGCCTACATAGTTGACACGCCTGAGAGATTTCAGCAAGAGCTAAACTTTTGTTTCCCATAACCAGCCTACACATTACTATGTGCTCCAATAGCATCAGTTGAAAGACTGACAGTATTGGCTTGTTGTCTACGACTGCGGAATCAGAAAAAGCTTCTATTACGTGTTTGTTTTTTAGTAACGAATAGCTCTGAGTACACTGAACTTCTTCTTACTTTTAAGTTTCTCAATTTGCGTGAGAGCCTTGTCCGTGTATTTTTGTGCTTCAGCCATATATCCCGCTTGCGTTGAATGCATCACCGTTACGAGGTAAACCAAAACGTATAGGTGTTCCTTTGGCATCCATACAAACATGTCACCTATGTTCGAACCAGTAACAATTTCATCGGACGGCCAACTGGGCGACATTATTGTCTGTATACTTTGTTGCAATTGTTTTAAACAAGGTTTGACACTTTTAACCTGAAATTAAAATGAAAAAACATCTTTGTATTACATGAAACCAAAATAATTAACTTCGCTACATGATTCGCATACCTGGCCTGCCATGAGGAAATGGCAAACTTGAAGAACCAAAAAATAGACCTTCAGGTATTCCTTTTGGTGTGGACTACCCTGCCAATTTTCCACGAGGTGTCCTGCCTGATTAAGAAGTGGATGTACTTCTGTAAATTTTTTATCAATCAACAGAAGCATTCCTCTGCTTAACAGAAACAGGACTCTTGTATAACTGGCATTACTTATATGAGAATAATCCACGCCAACACCAAGAAGACTACTTGCAACGACAAAATCTTTTTCGGATGCATGGATTTGCTAGAAATAATTCACGGAAACAGTTATTCCAAAGTTCTATATCAATAATCAAATATTGAAAGACATAAAACATTCTATAATACTTACAGCCAATTGAAATATAAGCCTACAGTGCCAGTAGACATTGTGTTGTGACAATTCAATAGCTTTCCTTAATATGGGCTTACTAAGATTGGGCTGCTGTTGCTGCTCATACAATTCAGCAACAACACTGGCAGCCTCAAATTTGACATCATCAAATGTATTTATATTTTGACTGAGCCTCCACTGAAAATATATAAATGCACTATCACTATCTCTGTCACTAATCTTTTCCACGTAGTTCTAACATAATAGACACTCATAAAACTGGTTGACAAAATGTCAACCAACTTGAATACAGGTTAGGAGCAGTTTGAATTTGTTCCATAAACATGAAATAATATATTAATACAAAATCCAGAAAAAAATCCAATTGACAATAGAATAATATACAACAATTACTGAAGATACAAGAAAAATTGTAACAGGAAGACCGACCGCCTGCTCGAGATGTGAACGCGCTAGGTCGATGTTCTTCGTATGGGTAAGGAGTATGTTGCCAAGTTGAAGATGAGTACGAGCCTCGACCCGGGGCGGTGGCTTGAAGTTAAATACCGCTTGTAAACACTGGATACAGGACTTGATGTTTGGCGGACTTGAGGTGCGAAAGTTTTCAGCTAGGCCCAACAATGATAGGTACCAAGCGTCCTGGGAAGACGCCATTTTGACATTTCTCGGCGAGCGAGACGGCCAGCTACCGTCGTGAACGAAAAAGTTACACGATTCTTTCTACCAGACCAACCCGCAAACGCGGATATTCTCGTTACTCGACACCACGAACAATATCAAGGAAACCACAGTGAGACCCCCTACGCGTCTCGCTGTAGTCCTTTTTTTCTCTCTCTTTCTATTCCTATCCTCCTCAAACTTTGTAGATTCTTTCGTCACGCGCCACACGCACGCACGCACGCACGCACTGTTCGTCAGCACTCGCGTTGTTTAAATCACTCCTGACAATTCACATCAACCGCGCGAACGCGTACGACATGAAAATTTCGTGAAAATTTTTGTGAAAACCGCTGTATTGCGTAATATTTACGTACGGCGCTGCCCACATCGCTTCACTGTGGAGATGCCACTGGCCAATCACACTAGGCAACTTGTAAAAACTCCCTAGTATCATAATAATTCCCTAGATACGCCGCTGCGCTTTATTCGTTTGTCCGATGCAGTTACTATACTCATATGCAATACATTATACGCGCAATATTATACGTTACGTTGAAGAATAAAATCCTATTATTTAAATAAACGGAAACTATTATGCCTGTATCTAAGATATCCTGAACGTATGAGAAATCCTACGAGTTTGCAAAAGTAATTTTGGTTATATAGTGCCAGAGAGCAGCATATTCAAGGATATACATAATTCCCATATAAAATGCTATTCTTAAATTTTCGCTAATTAAAATCGCTATGATTCACCCGTTCTTACTCGGCCCTACTCTTTTTCGTAAAATATAACGCTCTCTACTTGTATCTGGACAATACGTCATCGCTCCCACCCTAATCCTCGTCATCGTTGCTGCCCCTACTACATCAAAGAGTGAAATGCACGAGATCGAAAATCGCGGAGTTCTTTCTACGACAGTGTATCTGACAAAGTCGTCATTTTCGGATTACCCATATAAAATTGTCCATCAGTAAACCGCAAGTGGCAACAATTAATACTTTCGTTTCATCTTTAAAATTGGTTTCTAACATTACAATGCGCATCCTTACTATATCGTTATATCTCACAATTTTTTTAATCGGCGCGAATTGTCTGGAAAATACTACGAATGAAACACAGAACGAAAACGCATTAGCAAAGTTGGTGAAACTCTTTTCAAAACCGGGTGCATTCAAGCAGGTAAGTAAACACACTTTTGCAAAATTATATCCTCCATAGCAAAATGCGTTCGAATGCCATTTCGTCTTTTACTCCGAAATTAGGATTTCTATTTTCCATTCTAGATTGATGAAATTCTGGGTGAAAACAATATTACGGAGACATCCACAATCTGCCCCCAAGACGAGGATGGTCTAGAGTGTCGTAGAGCTGAAGCACGTAGATCAGCAGATTGTCCTCGTGGTGAGTATTAATTATCGGAAATTGAACGTACATACACAGCCGCATGCTTTTTCCTGCAATTATGAAAACAAAAAGAGATTAAATTTCTACAATTTGAACCCATTATTCTTCTCGATAACAATGAACCATGACCTTGGTTTACTATACAATAATAAGCCACTCCCAAACGACATTGCCGATCCTCCAAAGCGATAACTGCACCGAACAAAGAAAAATGTTGTATCGTCAGGACCTCCGATAAAAATAAAACACATTCCACACCAATGCGCGTACCGCCTACAAAATTAACTCTGTCCTTTGATTTTTATATCCGGAACTCTCACGCGCAGCCAGCGGCGAAATTTAATATATTGGTGACAAAGTCTGTACGAGATAGTAAGTAAATCACTGAGCAAAACCTTGAGATCAATTCCTGGTTGTTCTAATACATATGGAAATTCCTTGATACCAGAAGTCACAATTATTAACACACCTTCTCCTCATAGTCTCTATTTGCATCCTACCAAATTCTATACGCACAAGCTATGTAGTAATAGATCCCTCTTGCAGAATTACCGAAAAATAATTTTTCAAATTACTCCAAAGATTATATACAGTATCGTTACGAAACACCTATGCATAGAGAACGTAGTTTTCCTTTCGTACCCCGAACTACAAAAGAATTACTCATAAGCGACGTACATGCCTTCTCTTCGCAGGTGACTGTTATTGCAACAACTGTGCATCGGCCGGTCCCGAATTATGGGCCTCGTGCTGTCGCGAGGGTCTACGTTGCTGTTCACACCTAGCAGCAGCATGTCGGACCTGTGACCAGCCGAGCCTCTATCCGTTCTGTTCTAAACACTTTAAAAAATGTCTGGGACAGTTAAACGAAAAGAAGCAACAGAAATAGGTGGCTTTAAGGTGAAAAAAATGTTGAACGGTAAGATATCGTTTGACGACGAACAAGCGCGCGCGCGCGCGAGAGAGAGAGAGAGAGAGAGAGAGAGAGAGAGAGAGAGAGAGAGAGAGAGAGAATCGCACCGCGAATGTTAATCCGGATAAAATGAAATATTCAACTTTCAAGCCCGTAAACGTCCGTAAGACATTGCGTAAGGGACATCCAGTACGAAAGAGCATATACATATAAAAACATATGAGTACATAGGTGTACATAAGCATATAACATTCGTGTCTATTGACTGGCTAAACTGGTTCGTAAAGTCGAGGCAGTCCGGTGGATTTCGTTTTTGTTGAAGGGTAGCTTTTTTAGTTTCCTTTATTTTCTTTATCTTTCTTGTTTTCTGCGTCTTTTTCATTTTCATACCATCGTTGACCTCTTGACCTGCGATCCACGTTGATGAGTCAACGATTACATGAATTGCTTCTAAACATATATTTTACTTCCCTTTTGAATTTGTTTAGCTTACTTTCTTTTTTTTTCTTGTACACGTACTCACCATTTCACTTAGTCGCATGCGTGCGACTTTTGCCTTGATAGTTTAAAATAAAGTTTTTAAATACAATCATTGACAAGCTTTATTCGTTTACCTTTCGTAATAGTTCATTGGATTAATTGCTAATTCTATCGATCGTACGTGGAAGGAAGAACGTATCGATTCTTTTCTTTTTTGCATTAACGAGAATGACGATGATCGAAGGGAAGCAAAAGGATTCCACATGAGTGACTAAGAGAAAAAGAAAAGAGACGAAATAAAACGAACAAAATCCTCTAATCGCACTTGGCTACGTTATCATTGGTTTACTAAAAAAAAAGGTCCATTCGTCTCGTTTTATCTCTCTCTTTTATCTTCTCCTTTTCGCATAAATATTTTTGACTTTGGAAGTTCCTGTGAGTGCGTGGATGGCATTTTTGTTTTTCATTTCCCACGAATCAGTAGCACCGTACAGTGGAAAAATACACACACACATACAATATTAGACTTTTATGTTCCCCGGCTAGCGTAGGACACGTAGATACAAAAAAAAAATAAAACAAAAAAACAAGTATTAATGTTTCCTGGACAAGGGCTGCACGATCACTCATAAATTACACGAATCAAATTTTTGGACGATTTCTAACGAGCAACGACTTTGGTTCATTTTCGTTTTCATTTTTTTCTCTTAGTTCGTTACTTCTCCCGAACTTTCTATTCTTCTTCTTTACATTATTCGTCGATATGTATCTCTCCATTTCTCGATTGGCCATTACATTTATATTCACCGTTCGCACGTGTCCATCGCGTCTTCAGCCACGCAAATTAATCGTACGCAACTTGCGATGCGTAAAACGTGCGAATGCGCATGTGCATACATGTACTCTTCTCATTTATCATCCATTCGACTGAATTTTTTTGTTTTATTATTTATACGAAACACAGACAAACAGAAAGAAAGAAAGAGAAAGAGAGAGAGAGAGAGAGAGATATTTCAATAACTATTATGCAGATTGTAAGACTTATTTACGGCGTACCATATACGTAGAGAGTACTTTTGCATATTTTTTGTTACTTTTCTTCGTTTCTCTTGAAAGAGAGCTCGAAGAACTATCATGGTAATACAAAGAGGAATTATGCTAAATGTCTATGTATGTGTACGTGTGTAAGGCTACGACGTGTACATGTATGAACCCCCTGCCTCTTATCATTGTCGTTCCATCTCTCCCACTCTCAACCATCCTTTACCTATTTCCTTTTTTTGGCAAATTCTCTTATCTTTTTATGTAACCGAGAAACATCGAGACTACAAAAGAAATGTCTAACAGCGTTCACATTTTGATGATTGGAAGTTTACGTTTACGTTTATTTATGACTCTATTGGTTTTACTTTGTTTTGCGGTATACGAAATCGCGGGCACAGAAACATGCCAATCGTTTAATGGGCCTGTAATAATATTAAGTGTATCTTGTAAATTACATTTTCACGTACAAAGGAAGAGCAGTTGCTTTCGTGCGAAAGTATTCAAATATGAAATGAACGTACGCTCGCGAAATGACGCGGTCAAGGGCATAAACGAAAGTACCGGTATTATCCAATTATTAAATACTCGAGAGAATTGAAATATGAACCTCTTTTTCACGTATTATATTATATATACACACATATACTATACTCGTAATCAAATTCTTGCGACACAGCAACACTCTCGGAGCCATGCAAAATGTGACAAATTCGAGATTTTTCTCCAGTTGACCTCGTCGTCACTTTTGTCGAAGATCAGACACGCAAATGCTTTGCTAATTGCTTCGAAAAGTAAAAAAAAAATGAAAGAAAAACAGGAAGTATACTCGTCGTCAAGGACACACTCAGTTTCATACATACATTTATACACACACTCTTTTGCGGTTTCTTTTGTTTTCGTTCGCGAACGCGACAGAGTTACGTGAACGTCCGTTTTAAAAAATAGTTAATTTTTGCAAAAAAGAGATGTCGAAGAAGATACGTAAAGTAAAGGTACTGCCGCGAGAGCATGGGTATGTGTGTGCGTTGCGTGTGTGTGCTTCATGAGCGTCTATAAAATTTTCTGACCAACGGAAGAGATATTTGCTTTTTTTTTCGTTTTTAATTCTAAAAACTGTGAAAGATCTTTCCCGTTTCTGTCGTTGCTCCTTGCTGCTTTCTCGATTCACTCGGTGCACTTGACCTTTTCGCGAGTCCGTTACTCTCGTGACCCCCCTATTCATCGTTATTGTTATTTAATCATTACGAACGAATTAATCGTGTAACACTTATTACTGTCTTAGAGCTTTACAAATTCCTCCATTCTAATTCCAATATCGTATAATAATTGTAAATAATTATGTTTACTCGTGAGAGTGCATAACATGTCATTTTCATCATACCATACTCATTATGCACCCGTTCCTTTATTAGCGTTCATTTTTTTCGAACTCCTTCGAGCTCTACGTTTCATCTTCATTCATGAAGATTCTCGACTCATGGACACGTGTTAACCTCAAAATAACCTCCTCCTGGAAAGATCAGTCAAACACACGTAATACACGGGGACCTCTTATTGGTAGGAATCTCATCACTAGTACGATAAATTTGGCCGTATAACGGACAAAGTGATTTTTTTTCTAGGTTAAAATTATAACGGATAGAGTAAACTGTACGCGCAAACGACGTCATTTACGGGAAAGAAAATATATATCCTATGATAGTTGGATAAATCTTTAATGAGCAAATTCGACAGCTTTCCAGGTTGAGTTAGGTTATGGCTCGTGTGTCTATTCGTGTCTTCGAGATTCGCGCACGGCAACGTTGGCTTATATTCCATTTTGTTGTTATTATTATTACTCTCGAGCACCCTCAATTACGAGTCCGCGCGATTCAATTATTAAAACAACCGCACTTGAAAACGTTCAGCGTTCAGCGTTTCGGCACGTCCGTCGGTTACGTCTTCCAATTGTGAGGATGAGCCCGCGGTGGGGCCTGACTTCCTTGCCCCTGTGATGCTTGTGAGGGTATCATGTCAAGCAAGTATTGACGCTGAAGATCAGCAGCCTGCCGTTGTAACTCGACGAGGCCCTTGCCTCCGGCGGCCTGCGCCATCGCTAGCTGATAAGGATAGAGGATCGGATTGAATGGCGGCATCATGTGCGCTGGTAGCGGTTGATGCGGCGGCAACCCAGGAACTGGATTCTTAGCGAGTTCTGTGAATAAGATTCATGGGGTATAAGTTACAGACATAATAATAATCATGGTTAAGTTAAGTTAGGTTAGGTTATCATACTGATGACTGTGTTGAGAAACTTACCTCTGAGTAATTGCTGCTGAAGGGCTGCCGCTGCAGCAGCGTGATGAGGACTGAATTTTCCACTCTCGGCCAGCTTCACCAGAGGGTGCTCTTGGAGTTTTGGTGCAGGTGGTGTTGGTGCTGGTGGTGGCGCTTGAGGAACCTGCGGTGGCGGCGCTGGTGGTGTCGCTACTCTTCTCGTTGGTGTAGCCGCCTTCGGAACCGGCTTTGGAGCTGGCGGATCCGGACTTGGACACGCTGCTTGGGCTAATCGTTGCTCTATTTCCTGTTCTTGTTGAAGAGCCTTTACGAAAGCTGTTTTTAACCGGTTAGTGTGTTCTGCCTTGAGTGCCTTCTTCACATTGGTCGTTACGCAGTGCTCACAAATGACCCTGGGATCACGACCAGCTGGTGGTCTCTGGAACGTCGCGTGCTGTCCCCTAGGTCCTTCCTTTTTACCACTGCTCGCTGGTTTCTCCCACTTCCAGACGGGTGTGAAGTCTGTCTTGCATTGGGTACACTCAAATGGTTCCGGCGGAGGCGGTATAGCCGGCTCTTTTGTAATAAAGTCTACGACGTGCTCTAACCCAACGAGATATATGAACTCCGTGTTCGAGGGATTCGGCACGAAGTGCATCTCTGGGGGTGGTGGTTTTGGAGGAGGTATTTGAAGGAGAGTCTTCTCCAGCTGCTTTCTCAAAGCCAATTTTGCAGCTGCCTGGCGTTGAGCCGGAGTTTGGTTATCCTCGCGTGGCCTTTCCTGTATTCATAAAAAATAATGCGATGCGAAAAATATTCCCACATTTCTCTTCTTTGTTTTTATAAAACAAAAATTACGAATAACACATCAACATTCGAATAGCGAAAACAAAAATTAGGATTAGATGCAAATCAATTTACGTTTTGTTTCATTTAGAACAAAATATCATACTTGTTGAATTATATATAGCAAAAGAGAATCAGAAAAAAATCTATGCGCATCCTACATAAAACAACAATCTTTCAATAATTTCTTTTGTAACGTGGAACCATCTTTTTGTATGTACCTGTTCCGGTATTGGGGTGGGTGTATTTATCGGTGGCACGGCTTTATTTTCTTGAGTTCCGATAAGCTGCTTTATTATTGCACATAAAAAGTATGTCAATTATTCGCCATGTATCATGGATAACTAACTGATCGCGTTAACTATATCCCTACGTCAGGAAACCAACTGGTCTCAGAGTCGATGACTTTAGTGTATCTCGACCACCTAGCCTATGCCACACTGTCTATATAACTTGGTTAGGTATACACATTCTTAAAATAGAATATACGAATACGTCGTGTACGAGCACGTAAAGTCTTAAGAAAAAGCAGATCACAAAAAGAGAAATGTACACACCTGGTGAGCCGGAGCCGGAGTAGGGTCCTTCGTAGACCTTTCGGTCCTATCAGCTGGTGCATGGTAACTGGGAACATTAGGTGTACCAGTGGTAGGCCTTCCTCGAGGATGCGGTGGCTGTGGTATCACCATATTCGGTGGCATGCCCGTACTCGAGGTGGCACTACGCCCGGCTGTTGGTGGAAGCAGCATTCCTGGAGGCGGCGCATGTAAACTACTACTTCTACTAGGTGCAGGTTGTCCTCTGAGTAACGGTGGTGGTGCCTTGCCTGCCCTGTGACTGAATATCCTTCACGTCAAGAAGATCCTATACCGTGTATCAAACAATATCGTCTACGTCGATAACTTCTACGATACTTACCTATGAGCTGCTGGCTGAACCGTAACTGGTGGTGGTAATTTACTCGGTACCTTCGGTACCGCTGCTATATTCTCCTTAAGTTGTTGAGACTGTCGGAGCTTCTTCAGGAGCACTAACTTCATTTCCTCCGACCTGAGCTCTTCGCGCAATTTACGCAGTGTTCTTTCCCGCTCAGCTAACTCGTCGGAAGACAGTTCTTTGATCGGGAGCAACGGCGGCATATCTCCTACAAACGAAGAAGTGTTTGTTGAAACAGTTTCCTTTTAAGCAGAATATTTCAGAAATAACTTATATTATCAATTTCATCGTTGTAAATTACCTTCGTCGCTATCCGATGCATTTCCGTTTAAATAACCATTAATACGTGGTTCGTCCGGACTCTCAGCGTAACTACGTTCTGTCCGCGGCCTCAGATTACGACGTGGACGTCTGTCGTCGCCGGATTTTGGTGCCAGGATACCTCTCGCAGCATTTTGTATGTTTCGTGCTTCCGGCATATTATTCTCCAAACTTGGACTGGAGGAAAAGTGTATTCCTAGATCCAACGGAGCTCCTAAGTCTCCAGAATTCGTCGACACGGACGGGGAGTCTCTTCTACCGCTACTGCTGGAACAAGATCTTTTCAATTCCAATTTTTTTAGCTACGTCAATGTTCGACACTTTTACGAACGATATATAACTAGTGAAATATTACAGGTATATAGTATGTATTGCACTCGTGAATCGCGATAAGAAACAAGTTTTTTTCTTTCTTTTTTACATAAGCATACATATCTGTACTAGAATTTTCTGTTGATAGGTAACTCTATACCTACAACATTCCTTCTTATTAAAGATAACACAAAGTATACTTCTGTCATATAAAAAAAATTAGAAAATATCGCGAAATAAAATCTATTGACATCACCTACCTGACACTTAGGTCAACTACAGCATCCCCATCCAAGTCCATGGCTTCCATTCTCCCCAGTGCAACAACCCTATAACAATATTAACATGAGCAACCCTTTAAAAGTTACAATACTAAAAATGTATACACAATACTCTAGTAATAAATTATCGGGTCAGTGAATTCACAATAGAATTCATTGACAATATCAAGTGTCAAATTTCAACAGAAACACAGTACCTCCGGTAATACTCGAGGTATAAAGTACTGCCTACAGTACTGTATAAGGTAACAGAGTTCGGCAGACAAGTACTATTCTAACCTCCACGGGTTAAAGTCTGTTTGAAAACGCGGCACAACCCTACCACCCACATATTACCGTAGCACTCGAAATGTTGCTACAGAGCGATTTAAGAGCTGACTCCCCGTGAAAGGTCCAGGATGACGGTACACTAGAAAGTCGCGGAAGTATTTCGAATGAAGTGCGAGCGTGGAATTGAATTTGATGCTTCGGAAGTGGCGTCTCGGCACAATGGCAGCTAAGCGTAGCGGTACGAGACTCGGAGCGGGTAGACAGGTCCGTACATAATAACGGGAGACAAACGGGGCCCAAAGTGAAGCGGCAATGGTTTCCAGGGGTTCTCAGGGAGTGCCAGGAAGAAGAGCTAATGATATTAATGGCAGTGGTACAGTATCTAACGAAGAAAATAATTTTGGGTACTACTACTGCGCATATCAATTGCTTCCAGGCATTGCCAAATCCTAGTAGAATCCGTTAGGAAATTCTCGTGACACCCTACGAGGATGATCGACAGAATCTAAGAATACCTCAGTGAAGGTCCTGTAAGAACGTCAGGATCATCACCATAGCCACTTGCGTACTAATATAGTTGCTATATATTTTCCTGTATACACATACACCGGAAACCAATATATCCACTCTTACGCTTTTCTATGAATTTTCGCAAATTATGACTCTCGGTCTGTCGCCTGCCAGTTGGAACGACCACCTTCACGTCGTGAGCCCTACGGGAAATCGATTTTTCAACCGGGACCACGGGCAGCCAGCCCTGGCCACCCATTCTCACCCCACATCCTGATGTCTACCACCCACGAGGTGTATTTGCCGGGATTTTTATTTTCTTTTCCCCTCACCCTCCATCGTCTCGTCCAACCAACAATTCCCTAGTTATGATTTTTCTCGTAGTACACTTTTCCTTCATACACCATTCTTTATAAATCTGTATCTACATACATTTATACGTATATACATACGTGGCCATTTTCATTATCCTTGGAATCGTGTGAACACATTACCGACCTAACAACCTCCCGACGTGTACCTAGTCCCATATTATAGGGGTGGCAGTACACCCTGTCTAATTCCCGCCCCATTTTCTTACAACCGATCACGTGACCATCAGCACCCCTGGTATGACGCTTCGCATTAAAATTGTCCAAAACTGTGCTAACAGGATGTTTTCTTCTGTCTTCCCTCTCCTTCGCCCTTTTTAGTCATCCTCTCTTTCCTTCAAGGATATCAGTAACGTTTTTACCGCGTATTTTTGTCACTGTTATGACAGCTGACAGACTAGAGCACGAGAGAAATTTTCGTAGTTTCTCCAATTGTTTCGCAATTGCCAGATATTCCGCAGATTTGAAATTTTACTACGTTACACAATTTTTGGTAGAGTATACATAATAGGCTGATTTTAAAGTTAATCAATCCCCGCCATAACCAAACATTCTGTGTATACAACAATATATTTCTTGATCAAACAATTATTTTGACACACAATACGCCCACAGCTCTCCAAGCCGGTACGTACCTGTTGTTACGACGAAGCTTCTTCCGAATATGCGTAAATCGTTTGAACACACGATCCTATCCCAAGGAATTTGGTGGGAACGGACGGAGAAACGAAATCGGCTTAGCTACCAGTGAGAGCCATACAGATCGCCAGGCAGACAGACGTAATAAAGACTGGTCGAATGAGACGACCAAACAGGCAGGGAAGCAGCCGGTTAGCTTTCCACTGTGTCGTGGTTCTCTCACTACACTAGTAGTACACTAGTACACCATAGTACATCAAAGTACACTAAAGAGTACACTATTATATACACTAGAGGCGCTACACGCCACGCATCAGCACGAAACTCACTGAATTTAGTGGCAGGGCTTGTCTCTTTTCCTGTCTTTAATCCAGATATTACTTGATCTGTATATTATTTCACAATGAGATTATACGGCGACACACTATTCACTGTATTTTATGCAAGTAACTTTTGTACTACTGGGTATATACCGAAAGCCGCACACCACAAGAAACAGTAAAGCCTCAACGACATACATACACTTTTCACAGGCACGAAATCGTACACGCACGAAAATTTCGGCACGTTTCCGCGAGGACCCCTCGCACCCGGGTGTCGTACATCCTCCGGGAGGATTGACCGAACTCGCGGACAATTCCTAGTGATCCGGGAGTTCGCGATGTCCCGTAGGGGATAGTACTTGAGGTCGTGTACCCTGTAGCACGGCCGTAGATATTGCGTTTTTTTTTCAAGGAAAAAATTTCTCACGGCGCGCCTCCGCGCAAAAATTAACGAGTGATTCAATATGGCGGACTTATTCCGCTGACGTTCTTTTGCTCCCTCTAGGTGGGAATCCTGGGCTCTATCCCCACTCCATTAAGCATCAACTCCTTCCACGTAAACCATAGCCACTGCCACCACTGTCGACCACGTAAAAACCAACCCACCAAGGAAGTGCCGCCTCTGCGCTACGGAGCTTACCGGAAGGGCCCCAGGGACTTCGTTAATACCAAACCACTACCAAACGAGATTGACAATTGTCTAAACAAATCCCACGTGCTTCTGCGCATGCCACCCGACACGCGCCCACCACCACATGCACGTGCACGCGCGCGCAACTGCTGATACTTCCCCGCTACTCGAACGTTTATAGGTATAGATGCTCCCCACTTTCAACTGCCTTCTCAACGGCAGCCAATCAGGAGAGACCCCGGGCCTTTCGAAAATCCACCTAGAGCAATCCCCAGTGCGTCACAGTGTGTCGAGAAGGGCTTTATGACGCATACGTTTTATGCCCTCCTTGATAGTCTGCAGATCTGTACTAAGTTTAGGAATGTAATTCACGAGACCTTATATTATGCCATACATGGATTTATTAATCGATATATTCTTTAAAATTGTTTTATACATGCGAGAGAATTTTTATTTCTATTACAGCAATAGGGTAAAAATGATCGACTGATATTCATAATGGATCCGAATGAAATGTTTCAGAAACAAATACTGATGGTCAATGTTTTGTTGTTCGATACATGGGCATGTGTACGTTAATCTTGTTTTCATGACAGTGGGAGTACAATCAAATATGAAGGGGTGATTTTTCAAAACTGTCCTTGGCAAGGGCTGGCACTTGCTGTGATAAGACGCATGGCGACATAACGCCATCTAGATCGTCATAATATACTGTATATATATATTTTGTTGTATAATATTTATATATATATACACACACACATATTTGGATCTTTCTGGGAATCCCCAGCCCGCCATCTATTCGCTAAATCCTCATACTAACTTTTATACAGTTTTTTCGTGATAATGGATTACTGATCTATAAATTATCGTACGAGCATTCGATCGTTTCTTTATTAATGCGTATGACGATCGAGAAACTGTATGTACATACACACGCACCACGACAATACGCAATTCGCAAGCGATTACGTATTATTGTTATATTATATATTTGTTTTCGCATGCTAAACACAGTTCATTGAGGATTCGCGAATTCCTTCCTCTTCTCCCACTCCTCCTCGCCCTTCTTAGTCATTGTATCAATTTTTTTTACTCTAAATCTACAGCGCGTTACAATGGCGATTAATCACACACCGACGAATCGCATATGTAAAACGTTGCTAAGAATGCGGTGCACTTGTGTCCCGAAAGTCTGAGGGACGCGAAAATTAAAAAAGTGAAAATACATGAAATCGAAAATAAAGAAAGATAGCAAAGCAAAAATAGAAGGGAAAAAAAGGAAACGAACAAAAAAGATGTAGAGAAAATTATATAAAATATACATAGACGTATATTATGGGTGTGTGATTATTGATATATCATAGGTACTTATATGTATATGTGTATATATACTGCATATACACTATATATATATAATATATAATGTATAACGACAGACACGACATGGAGCAACTCCGCGGGACTTTATGGAATCAAAGAACTAAATGTTTATCTCGACAAAGGCCACACGATATCGCCATTTTCTTTTTATCCCATTTACTTCCTTCATTACTTGTCTTATTAATCTTTACTGTTAAACTCATATAATTGCTCTCTCGCTTAGTCGCATGTCTTGTCATTCACTTTTCGTTGTCCCATTGTGCAAGTGACTATTCGTCATAGCGTCACCTCGTGATTTCACGAAAATAAAGTACATTCAAGTTAACTCTATATATATATCTCTCTCTCTCTCGCACCCAGGCATTTTCAGGCTCACTGATGTACGGTACTTCCTATCGAGTTACTCCGCTATACTCTGTTTCAACTATTGTGTTCTTTGTGTGTATATTGGTTTGGTATTTTCCGTTTCTCTCATTCTCTCTCTCTCTCGCTCTCCCTTACTCTTCCATCTTTTTAGTACCCTCCTCAGTAATCGCCTAACACTTCCTTGTCACTCTTCCTTACTCACTCTCTCGCAATTGGTACAGACTCAACGCCAACGTACAATGATATTTTTATCGCACTTACTGGCTGGTTGAAAAATTTCCCAAAAATTCTCACTCTTCGTCGCACTCTCACGCACAACTTTCTCTCAGCTCTTCCTCTTACTCATACAGTACACGCTTGAAAAGTTATAAATCAACGATGATAGTACCACTCACGTATCTTTGGAATGAATGTATCTACTCAGAGTATAGGCGACCGTTATGTCGTGGTCACTTTTATTATCATGATTATCATGATAATAATTCTATTTACTTCCATGTCTCTTAGTACTGATCGATAATCGAAACGGAAGGATGCTGCGTGAGTGTCTCTATATGTACATCTCTATACTGCACGATGACACGTGCTGTTTTTTTTGGTTTTAACCGTGTATATAATTTAATAATAGGTGTAATTCTCCCGCGTATTTGAATTACTCGAAGTTCCGCATTTTATTCATTTGCTTCGTACATCAGTACGGCGATTAATAACGGCGTTACAATCGTGCAGAGTGGCATTGTCGTCGTAATCGTCATTACTCATATTTTCATTTCTTTCAAATAGGAACTTATAATACTGCTCGTGGAGGCCCAAAGAGGGGCCCTCTAGTACTCGTTTGGGTCCAATACAAAAAATCGTTCTCGTTTCGCACATCATATGGCATATCTATATATATATAATATATGCATAGCCCAAGGTCCCATGTACTGGGGCCGATTCCACAGTTTCCTCATTATTTGTTTTTCTTATCCTTATCATTTTCTTACGGGACGCCAAAAAAAAATACGAATCTACATTTTCATCATGGAATGATCGCTCTTGTCCTGTATACATAATACGTATTCATCTATATATGTTTTTCTGTATGACTTCGTAGACGTGTGTATTTATATTAATAAAGTATGTGTGCGCTCTCCCTAAAATTTCTTTTTTCTCCTTCCCTCTCTAATGAAAAAAAGAAAAAAAAAAGAAGTAAAAACAAGAAGAAATGAGCATTGATCATCCGTTTGTAACGCATGCCGGCCTACCAACCACGGATAAGTAATGGAATGTCGCGGCTTTACGGTGATCGGCGGTTACAATGCGATATCGATTTTTAAAATGACATTCGATCAATTGCAGTAACGATTTTTGCCCTATCCTTTTGTTCTCCTTCTATCTCAATAACGGTGCAACATCGTGGTATCGGTAAAGTACCATGAAGGTTGAGTAACGCAGGTACTTTCTTTAACGGGAGGTTCGAGTTGATTAATTATTGAATTAATTGCTTAATCAATACTTTTAAACATTTCTTTTCATCAATCCCCTCCCCAATAAATATCGATCGATGGAATCGTCATCATAGGCGACGATCAAAAACCATTGCACTCGCTTTGAAACTCTCTATTCCCTGTCCTCTCTAAACGACTTGTTTCTTCTGCTTTTTATCATTGTTTAAATAGTTTTTATTATTTTATCACAGATGTTCTATTCGCTCGCCCTATATATCCTTACGGCCCACTCGACTTTATAATTCATGCACGGTCACACACGCGAATATCTTAAATATCTTTCAAGTACCCGGGTCTGACTATTTTAAGTTTGTCATTCACTGACTTTGTCGCTTGATCGTCATCAAGTTCTAAGGATAACTTCGATTTTTGGCTCTTACTACCGTCAATTATGTACAAAGAGGATGTAGACTTCATCGCTTCGGCATAGCTACTCGTGATTAACTCTTACTCCACTTTCCACGTTCGTTCTTTATAACATCCACACAAACGCCCACGTTATCTCAGCTCTACGTTTATCGTTCACCACCGATTTTGGCTTGTTCATTCGATATCTATCATATTTACTTTTAAAAAACGATCGCAATCCGTACCATTACTCGCTTCCGCTCTTGTGTCGCAGCTCTCTCACTAAGGCCTGCCTTAGTAGAAAAATATACAATCGCATCTTAAAAAATAGATCTCAGCATTCTGTTAATAGTTCACTAACGTTCGTTTGATATTATACAGTATTTTGATTCGCGGCAGGCTCGTATCTTCACCTTAAGGGATATTAGTTGGCTCTCAAAGTATTTATGCTCTCTTTCTCTCTTACTCTCATCTCATCATATTACATATTCATCATTCGAGTGAGCTTCAGGGCTTATTAACTTCAGATCTCAAATACCTCGCATTATATATATATATATGAATATATCGATATATCTTTATCTCTCTCACTCTCTCTCTCTCTCTCTCTCTCTCTCTCTCTCTGTTTCTTACTATACTAGGTGTCATTACCACCATTGTATGTAGTACATCGTCGTCATCATGACACACCATCTACCATTGAACTGTTCCCACGCGACTGTTGTTATAATACAATTTCAAAATGATGACGATATCTTTGATCAGCTGAGATAGCTTATTATCGTTAGATACGAATGATCGTCACAGAGTGGGAAAGAGATGGGAATAAGAGTTAATTAATTGAGAAAAAAAAACGAACGAGACTTCAATGGAGATGGTGCCCATACGTCACGTATGCTTAGTGTATATTATGTGTGTAACTGATAATTATGTTTCTTTGTTTGCCTTTGTGACTCTCAAATTCCTTGTGAAATCATTCGTTCTCACTTTAGACATTCAAATACGCGTTTCTCTCTTTATTCACCGCTATGAATTCGTCGATTTTCTGCCTACGATTGGCTCCACGATCGGTATAAGAAAAATGATCACGGCAATGACGATGATATCGTGAGATAAGTATAAGAGAAGGAAAACCAATAAGACGTTCAAAAAAAAAAAAATAAAATAAGGGAAAAAATATAAGAGACAATAAAACGTAACGTAATGTGATTAAAAACGAAAAGTGGAAATGATCGAGACAAATTTTTCACGGTTAATACAACATTACAGCATCGATTACTAATTTTCTACGTTTTCATCCAATTTTGTTATCTTTTTCCTTCGTTTACGCCGTTCCCGCAATAATAGGCAATATTAACTCGTCTACGGTCTCTCTCTTCCTTATTTCACAGGCTCTCTAATATATATATATATATATATATATATCTGTAACTCATATGTTTAACGATACATACGCACACTCGCAAGAAGACGTAAGACTTTCTTTACGTATAAACGCAATTTCTCCCTACAGAGAGCTCGCTGTATAATGTATTTTTTCCTATGGACTTTTTATATTCTCATGTGCTTTCCTTCTATCTCTCCTTCTTTTGATTTTAACCTCCATTATTTTACGCGTATTTCCTCGTCAATTTATCTACGTACAGTGGGCTCGAAAAAAAAAGTGGAGGGCCACGAGACCGAACGACAGTCGTCTCGGTTTTCTCGCCAAAAATCACGCACCCGTTTTAAATCGTCGTGGACTTAAGCGTTATTTCGTTTTCTTTCTTATTTTTGGTGGAGGTTGTTCGTCGCGCGACAAAGTTTTCTGCACGATTCAAATTAATTCTTATCGCGACTCAGGTACATATTAAGGCCCGTTTTTTTTTACTATTTCGTCCTACGCCTTCACTCTCTCCCCCTCCCTCCCGTCCCCCTCCTCCTTTCTTTCTGACTTTCCACCGTTATCCCTTTACATCTTTCTGCCGCCCTTGTGATTACTGTCGTCTTGGACAACCTTCAGTTATTCTTTTTTTTTCTTTCACCAAAACATAACAAAAGAAAACAACAACAAAAAGGGACATTCTCTCCCTCTCTCGCTACACGCTTGTTTGACTCTTTCGATTTTATCTCGGTTCTCTTTTTCTCTCTCTCTCTGACACACACACACACACACACAGACATACACACATACGGTCTTCTATCGCTCTCTCTTTCATGTACACGTGGTATTACATTATTATCATAATTATTTTGTTTCTTGACTTTGCGCGCAACCCCACGTCGTACGGAGGTTTTATAATTTTGTTTGTGTCGATTTTGTTTGTTAAATAGTCTCTCGCCTTCTCATCTTTGTTGCTCTCACGTAAAACAGAGGACGTGCTCGATCACAGTGTGTATAAAATGAAAAACGAGTGTTGTGTACGTGGCATATAAGAACGATATACGACGATCATAATAATATTAACAATAACCATATAATAATACACCGACTCGAAAAAGTAAATAGCATCTCAGAATAGTAAACTGTATAATATATAAGATTGCTGTTTTGGTATATATATATGTATATACATATAAATATTACATATATATTTTTTATTCCTTTTTTCTTGCACGATCTTCTATGCTACGCGCTGTCATTTTGCGCGTCATGCATCTTTTTTTACTTATCATCTACACCAACGGATGCACGTGCTTTCGTGCCTGATCTTTGATATTCGTTAACGTTTCTCACATATATCTCCGACTTTGAATTCTAACGTCGTCAGTGGTTTTTTTTTTCGAATTCTATGCATGCAAGGTGTTTTTTTTGGAGGTATGCATTGTACTTGCACACTGTATCTTTTGCGCGTGTCACGCGTTGCACTTAACGTCAGCGCGTTATTCTCATTCAAGTCCTGGATATATATATTATACATAATATGTATATACATAGGACACGCAAAATATACACATTATCACACATATACACGTATATACGCAATTTACATATATATGTGTATATATATATAATGTATATTATTACACAACTAATTCATCTAGTTTACAGATAACTATGAATTCCTTCGACAGTCTCGTGCCGCCTAAATGAACGTAATAGTTTATTATTAATATATAAGGTGTTGGGCAATGATAAACTTTTCATTCAGATTCGCGGATACGCTCTGCCTACGAGGATACTTCGTACATTTTTTGTTTTCTTCCTTCATCAATTTTTCTTTGCTTTTCTTACTTTCTCGCTTCTTTTTCTCTCTTTACACGGTGCGTCCGATTGGTTTTGGTATTAAAAATAACCTCGGATCGCGATTCGATATTTCATCGTGTTCGAGCGGTCGAGCTCGTTTCGTTTGTCTAGGCGACT
Organism: Pachycephus smyrnensis; assembly: GCA_030142225.1. Classification (NCBI taxonomy): domain Eukaryota; kingdom Metazoa; phylum Arthropoda; class Insecta; order Hymenoptera; family Cephidae; genus Pachycephus; species Pachycephus smyrnensis. The sequence continues at coordinate 568,190 of JARQST010000395.1, read as the reverse complement.
CACATCATTTTTTTTTTTTCTTTTAAAATATTTCTCAGACTCATACACGCACGCAGACGCCCACTTTCCCTCGTTCTCTCTCTTCGTATCCCATAATTCTATCGACGTGTTCTTGTCTCATGCATACATCTATTCATGCTTTTACAGTCACGCACACGTATCAACTACAAACTAAATTCCAGCAAGTTGGAAAAATATCTGTCGTCGCGTCTTCCTCTATTATCTCCTTACGCTCTTAACGCTTTGCTCTCTTTTTTCACTTGTTAACAATGGAATATTTTCATCTTGACGCGTATCTTATATTCTTTTATTTTCTCACTTGCTTCTTATGGAAGATGACACTATCGCGCGTAGCTGGAGGCGCGTGTTGTTATTATTTTTTGTTATTATATTGTTGCCCGGACCCATTTGCTTTTGTTAATTATATCTTTCTCGATGTTCATTAATCTTCTCTCGTTATCTTCTATCTTTATTGCCCAGTTATCTTGAATGCTACTCATATGTGTCCCTATCTTCTCTCTCCCATAGTTTCTCGGATACTTAATACAGCTAGCTTATTAGATCCTTTGTGTCTAGTTTACCCTGTGGTACGGGTTTAGGTTACTACAGGCCATTTAAATCGGCCCTGCTGTCTACACACCTTTGTCAGTGTTCTCCATAATATATCAGGATAGCATCCACATAACTGGGACTCTACATTAAATATTCTGCCTCTCCCTATGTACATGCAACAGGCACGGAAACGGTAAACTTTGTCGGCTATCGGTGGGCTTATATACTTTCAAAGTGTTTTCGCCTACTGGTTTCCGTTTCACATTGTTTCTTTATCTGTACGGCTACAGGATAACTGGGAGAGACTGGTCAAATTCGCGAGAGAGAGACTGTACAACAGTTCGATCATCGCGAAAGTATATATGGAGCTTGCGGTAGGTCCGGGAACAGGAGGACAGTCGCGCCAATATATATGTACCTCCATTCAAATAAATATTGATGAATATAAGAAAGAAGCACAGCCCGGCATATACATACGTACATATATACATAATATATATACGTTTTTATACATAAATGTATATGCACCCTCTAGCGTCTGTGGCTCCGCGATAATCTGCATCCTTGCGCGGACGATTCGTTCAAGGGTGTTATATTCTTTGCTTTGCCCATTTTTTCCCCTTTCTATGCGGAGCCCGTCAATAATTTGGCTGAGGGTGTTAGAATGTTTATTATATCATTCTCTTCTTTCTTTTTTCTCTATGTTTTCACGGGTCGTTTTTCGTTTGGTGTCGTTCCATTTTCATTTTTGGAAAAACAAAAAGCAATCCACTCTTGAGGATCATCTTTTCCATCATTTTAAAAACGAAGTGATTCTTGTTCACGTGATAATACAACCACTTATCGTTTTCGTTTTAGTTTCGTTTTGTCGCGATCGACAATAATGGTACACTTAACGCTCTAAGGATCCTAGCTACTCTCGCGCTTAATGGGTAAATCAATAAAAAAAATAACAAATAGAACATTACGCTCTTGGTTGTTGGCCTGCCGTCACGACGGATTTCTTCCTTGGTACCTGGTGAATAATGTAGTTCTCGATGCTGACGGCTCTCTGCTACTGATACATATTGGAGTTGATGATCTTTGATGACTTGTTGCGATGATGGTAGATATTACTCGTACCCAAGGTCGGCGTCCCTTACTTCTGGTCGCGCAGGACCATTGGCATTATTACTTCTCTGCTGTCACCCTCATGTGGATCCATCAGGACAGCTGGCAATTCTGCGTCGGTTAACAATTTCCAAGCACCACCCATTATCTCTTGAATTTCCTAGGAGACCGTTAAAATAAGTGCTTCTCTCCATCTTCCATTAATGTAGGCATTATTCACTACAGAGTGTACCACCGCATCATCTTAATACTGGATAAAGAGTGAATTTCTAACGAGAAGTTGTCAAGGCATAACTAGGAAAGCCAGATCAGTGAATTAGACTAAGTTTCTCCCGGGGAATTAATCCACTGTAGATGATGCATAATACTATGCTAATACGATAGTGATACTTACATCCCTTATGGCGGGTCCTTCGTACCAGTATGTTTCGTTGTCACGGGAAATGTCATTTTCAGCGAATTCCAGTCGTTTAAGAGTACCTTCTCGTAGACGCGCTATGGCCAGGAGGTTCTCTTGATAATACTTGTACCCGAGGAAGACGATTTCGACGAGTTTCGTGCATTTCCAAGCTAGTAAGACTAGTGGATCAGGGCTGTAAATTGTATGCTTGCATTACTATTCATGCTAGCTTAATATTAACTCTTGTTCTCTCACCTGTCTGGATCATCTGGGTCATAAGTAACTGGGGAATATGGCGTGGGATCTAGAGAGTCTATCCACACTAGAGACCTCAGAGTATTTGGATACCAAGCTGCCAACCGATGAATTGCGTTAGCGTTAACTGTCTCACAGAATAGCACCTTCAAATGAGTTAGTGGCATTGCTGGCCGTAAAATATCCGAATCTAGGACGGTTACGGCTAGGTAGGAGTGCATGAGGTTTAACCGGAGTTCACAGCGCGGACTGAAATATGAGTTATAAACATCACAATAATACTTACAATAGCTGAGTTCAAACTGGTATGAAGTGTATACTCAATGTGTATTTGCTTTTGAATTATACTCTTGTGACTTTAGCTCGCCTATTATTGATAAATGAAAGGATTGAAGTACACAAGTATACACTTCTAAGTTGTAACATAGTTAACAGCAAATGGAAGACTAATTAAATGAATGAGTTGACTTACTTCTTTTCAACAAAGTTACTCCAGGCGTTATTTGTCGTTCCAGGATGATCTTCCTCATATCCATGTACATGGATTACTAACCTCTCCATAAGTCCACTATCTAAAGCTTCGAGCAAGCTGTTGCTCACATAATCATAGTCCACAGTCAAGTGAGACAATCTGACAAACGATCTGAAGATGCAGCTGTCTAAGTCTGAAAGGACATAGTCGCCAGGATCATCTTTGACTGATGCTAGGCTTAGATGTGTTAGGTGCTTCGCGTGATGACGCTGAAGTGACTCCATAATCGGGCCGACACCTGCTGTAAGATCTTCAAGACATCCAAAACTCAAGGCTTCTAAACAGTTACTGTTTTCCACGATTTTATGGAGAGATTCCATTATGTGAGTGCAAAAGTATCGACTGTAAAAAAAAAAAACATCAAAACATATGTTGTTGAATCATAAAGTCTAATAGAAAAGATATACAAAAATTGCTTACTCTTTCTCTGTGCAATCTACGCGCAGAGTGGGCCAGTACAAAGTGCAGGAACTTGGCTCCAAGAACAATTTGCGTAAGTATGTGTTTCCACCAAGCTTTTTCAACAGCCTAGAAGCTTCCTTAAGACACCTATTGACTGTGTCACACCTTACAGTAGCCTCACGAACACTGAGTCCAAAACAATTTATCAGAAATCTAACACCAGACATATTGTCATCCTCTCTAAATCTGAAGGTGATCTTCTTCCAAAAGCTCGGATGAAACAAAGCATACCTCCAATTTCTGCATACCTGTTGATCGAAGATCCAAAACGATATAAAAATATATTACAAATAACTGTCACAAAAAAGAGTAGTGGACTGCATTATTTTTTTCCAGTCATCTTTTTTTTAACATCCCATGTAGAAGGTCAACGATGATACAGAATGTGTATATATAGTTGACACAACTTCCTGCCCACCCAATAATAACAACACATACATATATACACACACTCAGCCATTGGTACCACATCCAGTAAATCTACGGGGGGGGGGGGGGGGGGGTGTGAAATTTTTGTAGGCACCTCACCTGTGACGCTCTTATTCGATTTTCGTGTGGCAGGTACGAAAATATCTCGAGTAATATAACACTGGGTAGATTATCCCAGCACGGACCGTTATCTTCTTGCGCCATTTCTGTCGTACGATTTACACCTTTGCAGGATGAACAGCTGTTTGTCTTCGTCAAAGACAGATGATCCTCGCACTTTCTCATGGAGGCCTCAAGTTCCTCGGCCACGTCGTTGACACTCTCCTCCGGCCGATTCATCGATTTTTCAATACATCGCAAACCATCCGTTGTACACTCACCGCCCACCATCTTCAGCAACGGATTTCACCTAATGCGCGATTATCCGAGATTCCCTGTCCCTTTTGTTTCTTGTTCTTTGACTCCTTGTCGCAACGCCTCTACGCCATATACGACTACCGCACACGACGTATTGCGTCCAACTGCGTCCAACTGTCGCTGTCGCAGCTGCACCGTGCGCGAAAACAGTTCGCTTATTGGTTGCAATTTTATCCCTACCACTAAAAATCATCCCCACTTTAACACTTTCGCGCAAGGAAAGTGGCACTAGCTTTGTAATTCTGCGCAGTTGCTTGCTCATATTTCGTACTGAAAAAGTATCACGTTTACATTTGTATAAAGTATTAATAAGGTGTTTCCCATTTATTCAGGAAATTCAATGACATTTTATGAATTTTAGTAATTCACAAGGAAAACATTAAATCTTCTCAGTTGTACAAAGCCGATTACAGATTTTATACATTGCGTGAAGGCGGTATCGTTCAAATATGACATTGACCGTGTTGCTCGAGGTCCGCAGGTGCACAGCTGCGGAACAGCTGTGAATAGGGAACACGCGTAACGGACCGAATCAACATGGGTCCTGCAGTGAAACGTCAAGCGGTCTCGTCAAATTATCTTTCGTCTGACAACTAGGAACTAATAAATGACAGGAAATAATGACGCTCTCGAAATTGCACGCTACACAACTTCTCATTATCTGGATGATCCTCATTGTAGCGCACTTCGCATTTTGCGCTGCAGATACACAAGTGCTTAGGAACGCTGAGAGTCCCGCCAGGAACACGGCCACGTCGCCACACCCTGATTCTTTGAAGGATATACAGAATAACCACGTCTATCAAAAGTCCGCACAAGTTACTGAGGACAAGAAACCAAAAGTTAATGGAACCTTGACATCTGGGAAGAATGTTGACAATGTTAGCATATCGATAGCTACCAGTACTGTGTCTCCGAGCTTGGTAGGTATTGTTGATACCTTCAACTAAGACAGTCAGTGTACATTTCTAGTCTGCTCTTCCATTACAGCCAAGCCTGGGTCATTCTGCATCCTTGAACTCTGGTGCTCTGCTACGTGGGTTTTTAGTGTTTATAGGTTTGAGCATCGTGGTGATGGCTTACATTGTGTTCCGTAGCTTTAGGTTTGTTTCTCATCTCTTCCACTGTTTGTAAATGTCATTAATGTTCTGTTTGTTCCCTTAGATTAAGTAAAACGCGACCTCAGATGGTACGAAAGTATGGTATCCTTGCACACAGACAGGATGTTGAGATGAGACCATTGCCGTTGGAAGAGGAAGACGATGATGATACAACTGTTTTCGATGCAACCAGCGTTTCTGACCAGAACACTCATCAGGAAAACCTCTAGGACAAACTTGTCCATATCATATTTCCTATGGCGTTGAGAGCGTCGTGAAATATTGGGAATTCAAAATAGGTGTTCCATAGTTTGACATAAGAAATTCATGAGACTGAGCGTATCATTCAAGGTATGCCTTGTCGAAGAATCAAGCAAAGAATATCAAGTAATTTCTAACGGCTCTAATAGACGCCAGGCCTTATTGGCATTATAAACTATACAACATAAGAATCGTAAAAAAGAAGCACTTGTAAAGTGCACATTTGCGTTTCGATATCTGCATTCTAGTGTGATTGCGCTGAAATTAGGAGAGCGTCCAATACTTTCCTCAAAGTTCCTTACGAGATATTTTGTGATTCGATGGACGCGAGAGATACACAGTTTAATTGACTAATATAAGGGCTCTTGTTATCTTTCGAATTATACAAATACAGAAGGTCTATATTTTATTTAATACTGTGCATTTGATATAAATCGCTTATAATATATTAATTTTTTTTGTTGCACTATATTATCTTTTTCACGTGTTGTCTTAATGAATAATCAAATAAGAATATAACAGATGTTATTAGATTTCTCATATACCAATTATATTTGTTTTTTTTGTTGTGGAGATTGGAAAGCTGCGTTATAATTTCTCAATATTTTCTCGTCATACATTTATAATAAAATGAATCAATAATTGCCTTAATACTTATTAAAGAAGTAGGAATAATTAACGCTTGTGTGTGATTTTTTTACGGGAATAGTTTTTTAATAATTAAAAAGTGTTTCTATCGAATAGCAATGTTCGTCGTCATTTGCACAATATTGCGTGTGAATCCCCAAATCCGAAATTGTGATAACGTATGTGGTGCCATCTGTCGCATATATGAAGAAACTCATGATCGGTTTTTACAACACTAAAACACTAATTCTGTTTTTCCAACGATGGATGAATCCAAAAGAAGGAAGAAGATGAAAAAAACCATTTCTGTTTCGGCCATACTCTTTTTGCCGGCAAAGTACTAAAAAATTTGCTTAAAAAAGTGATATATAGCGAACCCACACAGCACAAAACATCCGTCGGATGAACATAGGACGTCTATACGTCCATAGGACGTCCGAGAGACATCCTTAGGGCTAGGAGGCTCCGATACTGAAGCTCCTTGTTGTCAGGAAGTCTTAATATACCTAAAGTTGCTCATGCGGATCAGTGCTTCAGCCAATCACTAGTTATTTAATTGATCAGCTGATCGAGCCCTGATGATGCAGACTGAAACGTTTGCGAAACGTCGGCACGAAGCTGAACACAGACTCGGAAACCATGAGTATTAATGATAATAGTGGCCGCGAAAGCCTAAAAACTCACATCCTTAGGATGCTTTGTGCTATGTGGGAAGTTTGTCAAAATAAGTATTCAGAATGGATCAAGTATTTGGTGCCATTCTATACTATATCTGTACATTACGATGCGCATAAGACGATAATCATATGAAATACGCGTAAGATCGTTTATTGACATACAAACTGGTTTCACATAAAGCTTACATATTTTGTCTCCTTTACAGCATGATTGTTAATTTGTCTTCTTCTAGTAATTAGTCTCTTGACGATGATATTCGATAGAAAAGAGTATACGCTTTAATTAAAACATATAGATTAATGAGAAAAATCGGCGAATCTCTTTGACTTTTCTATTCTTCTCTTGCTTCACTTCTATACTTTCTTTCACTGCCTTCGTCTTAATTTCCCGCTTTCCCGTTATTCTTTATTCTTGTGTATTATCTGTGACAATATCATTAATACTGTTAGTATTTTAAATAACCTAAGTGTAAAAAAGGAACAAAAACGAGATACAATACAATCCGTCTTCAGTCTGGACACTCTACTATATTGCATATAGCAAGAATTCCACTACTGCTACTTGAAAAAGAGTCTTTGTGTTTCATCAACTTAATAAGCATTCTATTGCAATGAGTATTCTCCAAATTATATGGTAGGAATATAAGTTGAAGATGCAATACTGCTTCTCAGCAATGTGTCCGTATTTGGTTGATTGACAGAAGCCTTGCGTGACGATCGCTTATGAGGATGAAGATTTAGCGGTGGCAGATTCGGATGTTCGATTCTCGTAGGAGAGCTGACTCGTGGACGTAGAGTTCCTCTTTGCATTCCAAAGATACCTAAAGTAATAAATATCATTTTTAAATGACAATATAGAAATATTAAACGTGAATGCCTTGACGGAAAAAAGGAATCTTCACAAAATGGTCATAATATTGGAATCATACATTTGATAGGTGACGCTCATATTCTTTGAATTGATAATTGGATGCAACCTAATGATTTTAATTGAACAAGAAACAGTATCACAAGAAATCACCTGGTTCGCTGGGTTCCAAAACATCATCAAGTTGATAGTATTCGGTTCTGAGCGACAAGGGTTCTTCGTAATCTACAAATGCTGTATTGTCAAATGCTTTGTCATCCTTTGGTCTTGGATGTGCAGGTGAACCAACAGGAGGTTCTGCGTAAGTCTAAACAATAGCAATGATATATTTGTTAAACTATCTACTCGTAACAGATATTCACATGCAGCTACATGAACTTATGTGATGAATGTGATATATGACTAATGAATTACAGTAGAATTATACTATCTTAAACTTTACATGCTCTGTTGGTGTTACTGATGGCGCACGCTTATGAAATTGTCCATTGCCAATAGTTTCGTAGGTATGTTCTTCTAAGTAATGACGAGTAGTTCCTCGGGGTGTAAGCGTTGCCCACATTACACGGCTGTCTTGCATTGCATCTGCTGCACATGGATATAGTACAGCCTCACTTTGAATTCGTCCACCTTTTGCTTGCATATTGGATCCAGTTGCTGGCATTGAAATCACGCCGTTCTTACCGCCGCCATTACTGAAATTTTTGTGAACTTCAGTAATACAAAATATTGTAGTTTCACTACGTAAGTGATATACGTTATCTTTAATAATGGAAAGAATGAAACGGGAAAATTAAGTTGGGCAATAAGAAAATGGTAGTGGAAAATGACATTATTTACTTACAATTTGCATTTTAACAACAACGCTGCTAGTAGTATTCCAACGAAAATGACTCCAATGCACGATGATATTAAGACAAGTAACCATGTGTCATCAAAGACTGTTCCTGAAAAACAATTAATAAGAACTTATCTTTATTATTATCTTCACAATTAAAAATTGACAAGCACAATACGTCATGCAGTGATCGAATTTTTGCATTGATTAACTTGCATAATGATCTGTAAGACTTGTCTATGTTGCACCTGTTGTCCTGAATACAATATTAGTCAAAATAAAAGTGAAGGTCTGTAACTTGATTTTTCCATAAGGAGTAAAATATAATAAAAACCAACGTGATACTAACATAAACTGACTCAGAGGTCCATTGATGAAAAGGATGAAAAATCAATTGACCTTGTTGAGGCATCTCGATGTACTGCACTCCCTCGGAACGCCAATCGCACAGGTGCTTACACGGACTGTCATTAAGATGCGGGGGAAATGGTAATGATTCTGAATTTGGATAAAAATCTGATGCATGTTGAAGAAAAGACGGAATTGGTGGAGGTGGGAGATGAAGAATCATATTAGGTGGAGGGCCGAGTTTGCAAAGAGCACAACTGGAGTCGTTCATGATCATCGCTGCCACATCCATTTCTGTCATCTACAAATTCCAATAAAAAGAAATGATAATGACATCTATTAATGGCCTTTAATAAACTAGATGTATTTCAAATTAAAACATTTAATGTATTGTCAAGTCTGAAAGTACTGCCAGCCACCAATTTGATTTTTATTATAAATATATTTCAATGGGAGAGACAAAAGAAAAAAATATCATTGCTCTGATTATCACTACAATTGCAAGTCTTTGTTCGAAATATTTATTCAAAAGATGCTCCAGTATATTCGATCAATTATCATCGTAGTGATGTGACGTTGTAATGACCTTAAGCAATAATTTATGTAGCTGAATGCTGTTGTACACTTTAATAACAATTGTTATGTTGTTTAATTATTAGAGTTATTGTATTAGTTAATTATTTATTGTACTCCTCGCACTCGTATACGACAATTAATTTCACTTCATATCGATCTCAAAGAATGCCGTGTCCTTCGAGAATAAGAAGAACTCAAAAAGTTTTGCACAAACCTCACTGGCGAATCAATTATTTCGAAAAAATATCCTTACCATTGATTAACACGCTTACACGCCTGTAGCATTGAAGCGACTCCGGAATTTTCAGGCTGAGAAGCGCACGCGTCGCAATATTGAGCGGTCAATAGTCTTGCGTGTGTATTTATCCAGACAGATGCATATACGCTCATGTTACGCTATGGTTCTATGACCGACATATCCATATATATATGATAAATGGTATAAAAAAAGGTCCATAACATACTTATCACATACGCATAAAGAAGTGTTGAAGCTATTCATTTTATACATATAATATTTCCTTAAAGATAAATATTTATTTTATATAAGATATTTGTGATTATATCTTCACAACTAACCTTGGGTGATTCTCACGATTCTCTAAGTTATTCAATATAAACGAAATGTTCGAACTTCTCTTTTATAGTATAATACAGTTCCAGTAGCATCATTAAAGAGGCTTTTCTTTAGGATTAGCATATATTAGGGATTCTTTTCCTGAATCACGACTGTCTGTATACCGTTTTGTATTACGGGTTGCTATGCGACAGGCGTTACTCATGTGCAAGTGGTTATCGAGTTTAGTCATTTTTTTTTATCATTAAGTTGCACAGTAAGGCAGGTGGAATTATTATGAAATGAAGGACGCAATGATATATAAGTATGCACTGTTTATAATAAATATTATACTGAATCCAATGTTTGTTACGTACTTTAATGTTTGTTAATTTGAGACTCCCTCGTACGGTCGACCTGTCGGTTGCTAATATAGGCAAATATGTGATTCGTCCTTTAGTTCCTTTTACCTATTGACACATTTGACGTATGTCTGATTGTAATAAAAACGTACGTGATGCCGATTTGTGATCAGCATAGCGATTAGATGTAAACCTATTTCTTTGTTGCAATAAGTTCTTTTTTTATGTACCTGACGCCAGACTCGATGATCACGTCTGTTGCTGGTTAGAAAATGTGTTAACAATGATGAATATTTTTAAGCATTATTCGAATTGTGTATGATCAAATATGTGTTTAAAATATGCTGCTGCTGATGGTTGGATAATCTCTCATTTAGATCATCTCGACAATAGTTATAAACGTGTTCGAGAAGGTGACAAGATATTCAGTTTGAAGTTCAATGAATTGTTATTTGATATAAATTCGCAATATTTACGGGGTAATCAAGTTGTTAATGATGACGAGGAAAGTGGAAGTAGTGGGAAAACAAGAAAAAGGAAAAGAACGAAACACTTTTCAGACGAAGATACGGAACGGGTAAGTTAACCTATAATACGTGTAACAACGTATATTATTTGTTGATTAATACCTAATCTGTATTTAATATTTGTTTTATATCTATAATCAGTTTTTTGCAATATTCTATGAAATTACTTGGATCAATCCATCTGGCAATTTAAGTGTAAATTATAAATAATAATACCAATATTTAAGCTTTATTCAGTTCTTGAGTATAATAACTTGCAGTATGTTCTTATTATTTATGAACAAGTATATAAGTTATAAAACTTTAAAAGAGTCTACTTAATCTACAGGTGAATCGTATTAAAGAAGCACTGGCCAGAATTTTATCATCTGCAAAGGCAGAGGGGTTATTTCCAGATGAAATTGTTTATGATAACAACGAAGCAGCTCGTATGATATCACAAAAGTTTTATTCTGATACTGTTATTCATAACATGGAAAATTTACATGGGTGCAATAAAATGAATATGGCAATTATATCCGAAACTCAATCTGAAAAATATGTTTTCCCAGAGCAATGTTATTTTTACTGCAATGACGTAAAAAATATAGCAGAAAAAATGGAATTAAATAATCAATTCGATTTGATTTTATTAGATCCACCATGGTGGAACAAATCTATAAGAAGAAAAAAAAGAAAATATTCAGAGTCTAGGTAAATTTTCGAAGTTGAATATAAGCATGTAAATGTTGTTTATTTTTTTACAATGATTTTTTTTATTATAAAAAAAGTATTATTGTTTATCTTGAACATACATAATATTCATGTTTAGACAGTTAGTTTATGCAATTTTGTAATAAACAGTTACAGAATGATGTATAATGAAGATCTGATCAAAATACCAATTGGGAAATTACTAAGTGCAAATGGCATAGTTGCTGTATGGTGCACAAACGCTCCAAGCCATTTACGTAGTATCTCAAATGATATGTTTCCAGCATGGGGTGTTACATTTCAGGCAAAGTGGTATTGGGTTAAAGTAAGTTGATCTGGCTTGGTTACATGTTTTTTTAATAAGAATGAATGGTCCCATAACTTTTAGGAATGAATATGCTATGCCACATTAAATGAAAAATAAAATTGTTCTTAAAAAATGACAAATGTATTTCAGGTAACTAGATCTGGAAAACCAGTTTGTGATTTTAATCCAATGCCAGCAAAGCAGCCTTACGAACTATTAATATTAGGAGCAGCTTCTTCTAATAATGAAATCAAAATTCCTGATGGGAAATTACTTGTTAGCATTCCTAGTGCTGTTCATTCGCACAAGCCACCTATAACAGGTATTACTGTGTATATTAAATAGTATCAACACTGTGTATGAAAATTTTTCAATATAACTTTATCTTCTATTATTAACAAACAGGATTAATGTTAAATCGTCTGTATTGTTTCTGTTTTGGATTGCTGACGCACCACATTTAGACCTCATAGCATCATACCTTCCAGATAATCCAAAATGTTTGGAATTATTTGCACGGTATTTACTTCCTGGATGGACGAGTTGGGGGCTTGAGGTATTGAAGTTCCAACATTTGTCTTTATACACAATTCATGAATCAACAATGCAAGATGATGAGAATATACGTGTAGAAAATACTAAATAAGAACAAAAGATAATGATGTCGACTTTCAAACGAAAAAAGAAATTGATATGCTTTATAATTCTCATTTCATTTACATAATTCTATCATCCGTTGCAATCAACGAATAAATGTTAAATTATTACAACCCACCATTGTACCTACAGTATTTAAATACTAGATAATGCATTAACCCGTTTCTTTTTTCCATACGCAAAAAAAATGCAATCCTTTACACTCACCCATAATATTCTAATTTTATAAAAGATTACTGAATATCATGAAAGCAATAATTTCTCTGAGTTTTACGATTATATTTCCCGTACAAAAATGGAAGAATGGCCATATTTTTTCTGCCACTGCTACAATTTTGATTTTACATCCATTATAAAATTGTCCAGTATACTTATTACAGTTCCATTACTCCACAATCGGTATACCATTTAAAATTCTTGAATACATGATCAAGTCTCAGAATACGATTTCATCATTTGCATCACATTGTTTGTCTCAGTTTCACATGAAGAAGAAAAAATGAATCTATTGACATTTCTTGCGATTAAAGTATTAAAATCTGCACTACTGTTCAAGAAAAAAAAATGCAACAAGTGAACCACCTACATTAATCATGTATCATTTCTTTGTCGTACCATTTTGTAATGAACTGCGATATCCATGAGGATTCATAGACTGCCACCTCCAAAAGTCTTTACCTGTAATAGAAAAATTCATAACTTTCAGAGCTCATCTTATGTCTTATACATATGAGCAGACTTATAAATTTATCTTCAATCTTATACAAACATCTTCATTAAAGAACTTACACATTTGGTTGACACCATACTTAGTTTGCCAACCCAGTTCCTTTTGGGCTAAACTTGTATCAGCATACATGGAAACAATATCACCATCTCGTCTATCTTGTATAACATAGGGTACCTTTGTACCAGTTACTTCTTCAAAGGTTTTAATTAACTCCAGAACGGAAACTCCTTTTCCAGTTCCCAAGTTATAAATCTTTAGCCTGACATGTTGCTTCCTTAAAGCAGCTAAAGCTGACACATGACCAGATGCAAGATCCATTACATGAATATAATCTCGAATTCCTGAAGATAAAATCATACTGATGCTCTTGATTTATTCATATATGTACAGAATGTTAAAATAATTAATGGACATCGAATCACTATAAAATTCTACGCACCTGTACCATCCTTTGTCGGATAATCACCACCGAAAATCGTCAATTCCGATTTATGACCCATAGCGACTTGAGCGATATACGGCATTAAATTGGTAAATGGTTTAGTAGGATCTTCTCCAATTAAACCACTGGGATGTGCACCAACTGGATTGAAATACCTCAGTGAGATAATATTCCATTTCTGCGAAAAATGATTATGATTATGTTATACGAAGAATATAAAATAATGTTACACCTATTCTAAAAGTCTAATATTGAGCACTATACTTAATTATGGACGCTTTCACCCTGGGGCATTATTATATTTAACAGGTGCACCGCTGACCTTTACAATACAAACGGCTTAAAGTTTTTATAATTATCCGAAAGGGACTTCTATTATTTTGTTTCACTTGAGCGATCGCCTTTTTTTAAAGACCATAAATTATTCAAGGATATATAGAAATATTAATTATGCAAAACGCTGATTAGTTTTTATTATGTACTTGACCCTTATAAATCTGGATATTCTCATTACCTGTAATATTAGCTAATTTTTAATTTTCTGTAAAGTGCTAAACCAATTTACCTCCTCAGCTCTTGATATATCTTTGAGCATTTCTTCAATGAAATATTTCGTTCGTCCGTAGACATTTGTTATATTTCCGGTAGGATGATTTTCCGTAATTGGGAGATGAGTTGGTTCTCCGTAAACGGTGCAGGAGCTACTGAAGACCAATTGGAAGCATCCAGCAGCCTTCATCACCTAAATAGTTAAAGAAAAAATTTTTTCAAAGTACTTCGGTCATTCATGATATTTTAAGGATATTGTTTTTTAATATTTACCTCAAGTAAATTGATAGCACCGATGATGTTGTTCCGATAGTAATGAAGTGGTACTTGCATAGATTCTCCTACTGCTTTTATCGCCGCAAAGTGTATTACGCAATGTATCTTGTGCTAGAACGTTAGATATTAATTCCTATATAACGTGAATCAAAATAATTATTATAGTATGAGGATACAAAGGTATTGTATGTATACCGCAAATAGATTGAAAAACTAGTATAGGATCATATCTGATATATTTATATGAAAAACGAATATTCCATACCTTGTTAAAAATTTCTTCAAGTTTTTCCCGATCGATTAAATCGCAATTATAAAATGTCACTTTTTTCCCTGTAATCTGCTCCACCCTCTTGAGGGCTGCGGATTCTCCATTCTCTCCGGTAACGCTATTAGCAAAATTATCAATAGCAACAACTTCGTATCCGCTTTCGAGAAGTTCGACTACACAGTGACTTCCAATATATCCAGCACCGCCGGTGACAAAAATGGTTTTCCATTCTTCAGTCATTGCAAGACTGAAATTTCAAAAATTGGTCAATTACTTCTAGTAATTTTGGAAAATTGCAAGCGGATCAACAATTTTTTTTTATATTTAAACCTACTAATTTTATTTTCTTGTAAATTTCATGTATACAAATTTACACGTAGGTCACAAAAGTATTCATACACTCGATAAAAAATAAAACTATCTCCTTTACAACAAACATCAAACTTAAAACTATTTTTATCGAACAATGAACTTTAGATGTGACAAAAGATGTAAGTAATCACGTATCCAAAAACACAAGACTAAAAACTGCGCTCAGAAACCTACAGTCGCAGAAGTATTTGTACAGCCAAACAGCATAAATCACATCACATTTTCGTTACTAATACTGTGTTCTTTTTTTCTTTTATTTTCACAAGTGTTTGCAATTCATGATAGAAATTTTCTATTGAATTAAGGTCTGACAACTGTGAAAGGGTTTCAAAAATATGAGGAACATCTTGAATATAATAAATTGCCGTGATAGATAAGGCCGCATGCTTCGGATCATTACCCTGTTAGAAATAATAATCGTCACCAATTCCCAACATATCTCCAATTTCTTGTATATTTTCTTTCAAAATATTGATGCATACATAATTCGTAACCAAAATTGTATGGAGAACCACGTGTGGCTTGCTTGAGAATTCATTGTTTTCGATCTGTTAAAAAAAAAAACATTTTGAACTCGTGGATTAACTATACGTACGGTTTTCTTCTTTCTATTCGTGCATGGTATCCAGCCTGATGGAGTATTCTGCGAATAGTATATGGATGAACTTCTTTCTTGAACGATTGCTTTAATTTCGAAACGATTGCAGAAGCACTTATTAGAGGATTTTTTCGCACTAACTGCATCACGAACCGTTCTTCGCGTTTCGTTAATTTTTTAGGGCGACCGCTTCTATGTTTATTTTCCAACATATTTTCTCTTTCATAATGCTTTATAACAGACTGCACGGTCGATCGGCTTCGATTAACAATTTTCGCTATTTCTCCATATGACTTGTTTTGTCTAAACAGATTAAGGATTATTTTTCTTTCATTAACCGTAGTTTCTTTCCCTTTACGACCCATCACACTTTACGATACGATGGCAACTGGTGGCTCGACGCGGATTAGTATATCATGCACGTTAAGCAGACGCATGTTCTGTGGGTTCGACGCATTTTCATTTCGCTTTTGCGTCTATTCATGATCTACGCCGTACCAATACTTTTGCGACTGTAGGTTTTTGAGTTTGTGCAGTTTTCAGTCTTGTGTTTTTCTACACGTGATTACTCACATCTTTATCACTTGTACAGTAAATTTCACTGTTCAATAAAAATAATACTGTGTTTGATGCTTGTTGCAAAAATATAGTTCTCCAAATTTTATTTTGTTTAGTGTACCTCTATTTTTGCGGCCTATGTGATTAAGGTTAATTATTAGATTATTTTCATTATGTAATGCGAGATATGTATAACATCCTGTACGTTCTTACCGTACGTAATATGAATGGACCTTAACACTAAACTTGTTCTGCATAGACACCCATGTCAAGGTCAGCAAGTTTTATGAAGGTATATTTGATTTTACGGTGGTTTCCATCGAATATTTATTAATACCGAGAAAATGATGGCTAATCTAATGATTTTCTTAAGAAAAAAAAAAACGAAGGTCTCCTTGAGATTGACCAATCATTAATGATATTCATTCGACGTTCTGAATCTTTGCATCGATCATTTTAAATGTTCATTTGGGATCCAAGTTTTGAAAATTCTGTTATACATACTTTCAACACATTCGACATTTCATGAGTTTCATGACTGCTCAGCGATACGTGCGGTCGCGCCTAACGGTATATTCGCAACTGTGTTTTTTCCGTTAAGCGTATTAGCACGAAATTCTGTGAAATAACTGAACCCAGTTGCCCATGATCAATATAGCTTTGTCATTACAAACATCAATTGATTAATATCATCATCATTGAGATGGCTAATTATCATTAAGCGGTTCCAAATATATTGTACACGTTTAGAAACGATTCTATTATTACAATGATTGTTCAAAATGAATATTAAATAAAATACAGTAAATTTAAATAAAGTTCACAATGAATTCTGCACGTGTAATGAACCCCATTATGGTTTAAATCTGATTATGTACTCGAAATCATAAGAAAAAGACCGGTGCGTCTTGTTCTTTCGGCTTTATGTTCCATGGTCTTTTTACTTACTTGGTTGATCAATCTGATGATTAACTTCTTATAATAATTATATAGCACAACGACCTTTGATAGTTTAAACAGAATATCGCTATTCTGCTTTATTGAAGTACACTGTTCTTAGGAGCTGAAAGTTATCTTGCTCGTTCGGTTAGCAATGATCCGTTGCTGCTTCTCCCCGTCTATATCCTTAACACATAGCACTACGTCGCTAACTACTACCTGACTGACCAGCAAGTAGAATTCCGTTGGTCGAACCTTTCTTTCAGCTGCGCTCCCCACTTTTCTCATTCACTTGCTAGCATTTCCTTCCCATTCTTGGAAGCTTCTGCCGTCCCTACTCTTTGATACAATCCTTACGAGTCACTCTAGTAGCCGCACTTTATTTTTACTAAACAATTTATCTTTGTTGCGTGATTTAAAAAATTTCAATACATAATTTATACCTAGTTGAATATGTGATTATTAATTTTTATTTTTTTATTGTTATGAAGTAATTTTAATCAGCTCAGGTACAGATGAATACTTTGTCCTTTGAGGACTAAATCTATGAGAAAATGAAGACAAATTTATATGCTTATTTTATACCTTATATTTCATAACTTAATATTATTCATTCGTTTTCAACGTATACTTCTGCATAACGTGCCGTAATTTTATATCATTTATAGAATTCGTAGCTCTTTCGTAAATGTTACGAGTAACAGTGTTAAACATTTAATAAAAAGGATAA
The DNA here is from genome assembly GCA_030142225.1 of Pachycephus smyrnensis. NCBI lineage: Eukaryota > Metazoa > Arthropoda > Insecta > Hymenoptera > Cephidae > Pachycephus > Pachycephus smyrnensis. Next base: position 550,171 of record JARQST010000395.1, on the reverse strand, counting down.
ACCATAAAGTAATTAATCTTATTGTAAAGTTCATCTAGTTGTCATAATTTGTATAAGCTTTCGTAACAATTCCTTTTGTTGTGTATCCAAATATATCCAGAGGTCACCCTCTAGTTCCAAAAGTGCTTGGCAATCATTCGATTGACATGCCAATACTAAAGATTGTAGTAGCAAAACTTCATCTTCACACATCCCTGGACCTATAAACAAAACCGACATATTAAAATGTAATAAATAGATACGTAGGAAAGAGTATTCATATCTTTATAGTCCTGTAACATACCAGCACTTATACCATCCTCAATCCAAGCATATTTCTCTAAAACTTGCGCTGCAGAAGGTGGAATTCTTTGTGGTGTAGGTTGAAGTATCAGTAGTAACAGTACCCTGGTTACTTCACATCTGCAGACAAAATTTGCTAAATATAAAAACCGTTTAATGTGCCATACTATCTAATTACATTATACACACCTGTGTAATACAACAACATAATTGCCTGTAGAAACGTTTGCAATACCAAGATTGTTATCGATCAACTCGACAAATGAATTGAGAGCTTGTAAAGCAGCTACATAATCATCTAAGAAAGTAAACAAGAATTAAAATTATATATATTTGAAGTATTTGGGAACAGCATTTAATATATAATTACCTTGTTTAATATGGTATGAAACTAATTTGTCAACAGCTTTAGGAGAAGGATACATACTAATAGCTTTTCTTACATGTTGCACTCCTGCTGTACTAGGACCTAAAGCTGTTGCTAGTTCCATAGCCAAACTGACAGACATTATGCCAAATCCTAATTGACTATTACGTGCTGCAGAATGACCAAAACAACTTATTGCAGCCTAGAATGTGTATGTAGAATAGTGATTTATTTTAATGACTTTGTATTACAAAAATAGGTCAACATTGACTTTTTACTTAATCTCTTAAACCTACTTGGAAGTTTTCTCGACCAATCGATGAACATCCAATATTCTGATCTTTCTTTTCAGCTATGAGAAATTGTCTTCCTGCTTTCGTTAGGAAATTCGTTTCAGAAATACTGTTACCCAGTGTTGCTTGACATCGTGCTGCAGCTAGCCAGCAGAATCCTGCATAAGGCCATAATTCCTTTTGCTCACATTGCATCCCCAGGGCAGCTAAACAGTGATATTAGAATTGCAAAATCGTAAATTATTTCGCTTAGAACTGCAATTATATTTTATAACGATGGTTATAATGTTTAATACCACCATGAATATAATTTTATAGTTTCAATGGCTTTAACAGAATCATTATAATGTTCTCTATTACAATAATGTTATACATTAAAATATCAAAAAAAATAAAACTAGATATCTTACCAAATTGTTCACTGGCTTCGGTAACATTTGGCTTTCGTAAAAACCGTCTAAAATATATAATACAACATATTAGACATTGTACGAGCTTTGATTGTCGGAGTGAAATAGTAATCAATGTTAATTGTAAACGTACTTTTTTAATTTGTTAGATATGGTACGATAGGTATTTAATATTTCATCTGATTCTTTATTTCGCGAAATATTGTAATCAGCATCAGCCATGGTGAAAACATAAAGTCCAGTCTACAGCAGTTCATGACAGATAACTACAAGGTTGCGTTCGAAAGCGTTTGACACGTTTGACAACCTTGTAAGTCTGTTCTCAAAAATACTCTAAAGGCTCCAAATTTTTATCTGAATCGCTCAAAGTCATAAATAAATTTCAATCTTTTAATTAAATTCAAATATTTCTCTGATATTAGGTTTTTTTACACTTTATGTAATAATATAAATTGACGAACATTTTCGTGCTGTGTAAGGAATAAACATATAAAAGATAAAACAGCTTGAATTTCGTCACTTTATATTTAATACAAGCTGTTTAGTTATTGAATTTTATATGTATTTAAATATAATCAATCGCTTTCTAGTATTATGAACAGCACTTAAGCCATTTATACGTGACCCTGAGCGCATGCGTAAAGTTATCGTAGATCGAGAGGGCGGATGTTCATAAGATATTAACTTTACAAGAAAACATTTTCGTGTCAATTGTTACTGCTGAGATTTGCACAGAATGGCAAGTATTTGACAAGTGGTAGTAGGTAACCGTTTATTGTTACTTTCTTTAGAATATGATACAAGATATCCACGCTTATCCGTGATAAAATTGCTGGATTATTTCCTTCATTTTTGTCAACTGTCATTTGGCATTGTAATTGTCGTTTTGTCGAATAATAACTAAGCGCAAGCAGAAATGAATACATGTATAATGGTACTGATAATATTTGTTCATAGATACGATTCATCTTAATCCAGAACAGAGCAGGAAAAACTCGTCTTGCAAAGTGGTATATGAACTTTGATGATGACGAGAAACAGAAATTAATAGAAGAGGTGCATGCTGTAGTAACGGTTAGAGATGCCAAGCACACCAATTTTGTTGAGGTTTGTGTAACAGAGGAATATCGGATAGTCTTGAATGATCATTTAACGATGTGTTGTTGCTAATTATTTTTCATTGCAGTTTCGTAATTTCAAAATAGTGTACAGGCGGTATGCTGGACTATATTTTTGTATTTGCGTTGATGTGAATGACAATAATCTTTGCTATTTAGAAGCAATTCACAATTTTGTTGAAGTATTAAACGAGTACTTCCACAATGTTTGCGAACTAGACTTGGTCTTCAACTTCTATAAGGTTTGTTTTGTCTATACAAGTCTAAGTGCAATAAGTAGAAATACATTGATAGTGTTTAATGATATTTAAAATTTTCCTTTCAGGTGTATACTGTGGTCGATGAGATGTTTCTAGCTGGGGAAATCAGGGAGACCAGTCAGACCAAAGTACTCAAACAATTACTTATGCTCAATTCCTTAGAGTAATAGTGCCGAATAATCTCATTCCAATAGAAAACCCTCTGCTCTCAAGATCTCCAAAATAAATTTACATTTTGCAGTTTTTGTCTTGTATATACATAATACTCATAAGAATATCATGGCAAAGTATTTATTTGGACGTAAGAAAAAATAAATGTTAACGAATATGCTACCGTAAACGTATAAGATAAATTATTAATCTCATCACTTTAGCTACTGCGCATACTTAAATTTCTATTATAGAATACAGTCTCAGCGGTATCACATGGTAATTTGTATCTATTTAAAGTACCAAAGTAGTACAGAGATGGCAGCACCATTAACACTGAAACAGAGTTAGCATTTGAAATTGATCCTACCAATCCCGAATAATACAAAAAAAGATTGTTCCATATTATTAATTATACAATCTCCCAGTCTTCATACCATTATGAGAAGAATACAACCCCTGCAAATTGGATAAAATTACATAGTGTCGCAGTTTCCGTATCGTTTGTCCCGGTGCAAAAATTGCAAGTTATTGAAACATAATTTCAATAAAGCGACTTTCCATTTGCAATTTGTACTTTAACGCGTCTAATTCAGAAGGATCGAACAGACTTATAAGGTATTCAATTGAAGGAATCATTAAATTTATAAAATTATACCAAGATTTCTAATTGCATTGTTTCAAGAATGATTTTTCTTTTGATTAGATACATTTGCATATTACCTCTAGTAAAAGAGAAGTATCAAGTGACAGCCTACACAAATAAAAGTATGCGGATTGCATTTGGTACGTGTAAGACTGAACCTGTCGAGTAGGGGAACTGAAGAAAAAGGGGCGTAGTGACCAGGAACGAGTTGCAATAAAACCGCAACACGCCTACACACGACCAATAACGTGGCGCCGTACAACGAATCTTTAATTAAATCAGCCGACAGTTTACAAACTAAATAAAACTCAGTGTTTTCCTCCATAAAATGGAGAGCAACCGCATGACGGATAAGCATAAGAAATCGGGTATGTAAAAAAATATATACTTTTTCCATCTACTGATAACAGGGAGATTGCACTGTGCTAACACAAGAAACAATGACACTAATCCCTACTTAAAGTTTTGAATAGAAAGAGTAAGAAACGGATAAATTCGGACCTAAAAACTCTATATAGAAAGGCATACATTTTATAGGACTCTATGTGGTTTTTAGCTTTGAATTTAATAAGTCTCTATTTCTTTTCATAGTACGTTTAACCAGGGATCTCAGACACAATTTCTTTAATCAACCATTAATTATGACTAGAATGCACATCAATAAACGTAGACCCCATTGTTACTATTGTCCGCTATTAAGAGCAATGATAAACTCATCTTATGGTACATGTGACCGAAATGATTACCATATCCCAAATATTCTTCATTGAAACCATAAATTAGAACTATCTCGTTACGTGTCAACGAAATTCGCGAATCATAGAAAACTGTAATATGCACGTACGCGAGCTAGATTACTTTCAAGGTACTGAGTATACGGTGACGCTAGCGCGATCTTATTTTCACTATCATTGAGGATATGTACAAACGAGGATAAAAGCTGTAAAGAGAGGAAGGTTTTCGATAAATGTCTTCAATATTAATTCGTGCGTTTGTATACTTATCAGTGCTTGGATAACCAGTGACGTTATTACAGCGTGTCGTTACGCGCGGATAGATGGGTTAAGTGTCTTCGAAGTCACAAATGCTTACCTAGAAGATGAAAGATATATAATAACGTTAAAAGCTAAAACTGTAACGTGTATAACATATTACATAGGGGACCGGGTTATCAAGAGGTTATCGCACGAGAGTAGGGAGCTTGTAGTGGCGGCGACCCCTGCAACTGATATCGCGCGTCGCTTCGCCTCGATACGCCTCTCTTGTGTTCTCTCATAATATCTACACGGAATTCCTCGTGTAAATATATAATACAAAATGATTTTCGTCTGGTTCCCTGAAATCAGAGACGACAATAAAGACAAGTGCAACATTTTTCATTTACATAATACAGAAGCTACAAACGAAGGTCAATATGTTCGTTTGTCCGAATCGTCCATATTTGTATTTCCCCCGGAAGCGAAACCAAGTAAGAAAAAGAAATTATTCAATTTATAAAGAAGTACAAATTTATCACTTATAACCTATAAATTTATATGCTGTCGAAGTGTCCATATATATGAATCCCCTGACAATATTTTTTGTGGCACAAGATGGCGTCTGTCGCGTCTTATACCAGTCAGAATCGTTATATACCTATAGGATTCGCTTGGTAACTTCAGATGGACATATGCGTAGGTGCGTATAGCAAAGTCACAAGGGTAAGAGAGGAAGGATAGGGCGGGCCGCGTAATTAAGAACGTCTTGAGTTGTCCTCTCTGTTCAGGGTACAAATAGCCTTGCGACCCCAGTTCGCGTCGGCGCCTCTCATGTATCCTCCTCGAGGAACGGCATCCACGGAGCACATGCTTTATGCGCTGTGCCACCGATGCCCGATGGCGCGATGGTTTTAATCTATTTCTTTTTCTTCTGCGGAGCCGCAGTCGAAGGAAGCGGGAAGACGGTCGTCGGGCGGCGGGTATGAGAAGAGACGAAACGACGGCGCAGAGACACATTAGCTGTATTCCGAGTTTGCATGGCGGAACGCCCCTGCTAGCTAAGCTTACTAGTAGCTCACGTACTCTTCTCTGTGTGCCATCGTACTCTTCTGCCTTTAGATATTATATAGAACATCCCTTTCTCCTCCCGTACCCGCTTTTACTTTCTTCTTATGTTAGCTACCCGAGGTTCTTCCTCTTTTTTTTCTTTCTTTTCCTGCACGTATCACTCCTCGGTGAGCTGGGCGCATCTGCCGCAGCTAGGTGCAAATCGCGGCGAGATGCCGGAGAAAAATTTATGGTTTTCTTAATTTTTTGGATACTCCTGACTTTATTCTCTTGTAGCAAGGGATGACCTATCTCCTCTTATCCTTTGAAGATAAGAGGAGTTCTGGCTTGAAATCCATTAACGTTAATCGTTTGATAAGAAAAGGAGTATATCGCTAGTCACACTATTTTTGACCTTGGAATTAGTTTAACTCGGTTTAAAATGTATATTTCAAGATTGATCTCGTTTGAATATATGAGATTTATTGGGGGGATTATTATAATTTATCTTGTTCGATTCAATTAAATGAGGCTGACTCTTTCGTATACGCCTGTTAAGTTCTTAAGCAAATTACCCATGGCGAACTTCCCGCTCGACTTTCCCGACTTTTACGAAGTTTCAGTAGCGAACTAATTTATTAGCGCTACTTTATCATTGCGCAGCTGCTAATCGAGCGGAGCGCATCTGCACCGCGGCAAGAATAAACGTTCCTCCGAGAGCGAGTCTTCGTCTTGATAGTAAATTCACGATCCACGAACAAGAGGACATTGTATACGCATGCATCGTTACACGAAATTTTCTCAGTCGACTTTCCGTGATAAAAAAAATATTCCCTTTCGAGGCCAACTTTACGGGGACCCACTTCCTTGAGTAATTTCTCCTTCCGGAACCACGAGTGATGGTTCCGACGACGTCGAATATATCGTCGAGGATCGTAAATCAATGCTTTTTCCTTTTTTTAATTCTTTCACTGGTCCATTCTGGATACAGGTATACCTAACCTTATCTCTATATGCACATTACCCATATTAAGTATAACCTTACCTAATTCGTGTTGGACACGTTTGGTTTCCACTGTAAAGGAGACCGCGCCAATAACGGATAGCGTAACGAGCACGTGCAGGATCATTTTACGATTTTTTTTATTGGGATTCTTTCATTTATGAGTTTGGCAAGAATTTTTTTATTTGCGAAAGACCTGCTATTTTCATGTCTTATAGAATTAATAAAATTAATGCTCGTGAGACTAAGCGGTGTCGAATAAATATTTACGAATGAATTTTATTCTGTCATGTAGTACCTAGTATGTATAGGTAAAATGGTACCTCTCTCTTGTTTTAATATACAAACGGGGTACTGAGGAAAACTGATCCGTTCTTTTAGAGAATGTCGAAGTAACAACTCGTGGTTCTAAGGGTTGGCGCTGTTCTTTTAAGTGACTAGTGTAATAGAGTATCTTAGGGCGGAGTAGCGGGTCTATTCGAATTTCAAAGGGACAGCTTGGCGCGCCGCGCAGTCCTCATTATGTGGTGACTATATGCACAAATACCCCATAGGGTCGAATGCTCTATAATTCCGCGTGTTTGCAACTTGCCACTCTCCCTGAGGATGAGGCTTTGAACGTCTCCGCTAGCGGAGAGCTAAAGGATTCCTTGGAATTACCGAATTATCCATTACCTACTCGACAGACTTCGAGGAAGCCAGACACACCAGGGTTCATAGGTCGTGTCGACACGAGCCAGAATATTTCTTTTATTCGTTTCAATTAAAAAACTAACAAAAAGTTCAACACGTTACCCTCAAACGATATTCAGGGAAAATAAGGAAAAATAACATTTCACCCTGAATTTTTCTCTACAAATTTTATAAGTAATCCTTCATATATGGTGGGTATAAGAAATAATAATTTTTTTTTTTATAAGATACACACGGTGGTATTTGCTGAATGGAAAGTTGGCAAAACTGCGTAGTAATACAAGAAACCAAGTTCGGTCGTGGTTGAGGGCGTCAGGTTCATCACTGGAGGGTAGTGTCGTGTTAAAACAGAGAAAATAATCCAGGCACGAAGTGGGTGTCTAATTTCGTGAAGGAGGGAGGTCTTTCACGCTCGACCGACGCTGATTGGACGGCGTCGCGACGTCTGCTTTTATAACCAATATAGCACGTGTCAAGTCACATATCTGCTTGTATTTGCTAAATTATATTACGTACGTATACGTATAACGCATACGCATTACGTATGACACTAGGTAGGTAAAACGTGTTAAATAACGTTTTACATTATACACTCCCGCGTAAAAGTCTAAGTATAAGCAAAGTCTTGCTGCTGGTCGGATCCAAGACTCTGCAGTATGGTCAGTCTGACAAGAGTATCGCATGGATCTGGGCAGTCTGGGAAAATGAATTGAAGAATATCAAGTGATATGGCAGGAATATGCACGAAGTCTCTTTCAGGCAGACTCATTCGTTTCCAAAAGTAATGTATCGCAAAAGTACGGGCACAGTCTTACTCACGGAGACTGATGAATGATTTCGCGTAAGGACAATAAATTATATTTTGTTTATATTTCAAGAATTCTTGATCACTGCTTTCAGAGTCTAAGAGCTCCTCGTTAGAGTTGTCGGAGTCCAGCAGTTCCTCGTCATAGTTCTCGGAGTTTAGGAGTTCATCGTCATTGTCCTAGACTCCGAAAACTATGACGACGAAACCCTAGATTTTGAAAACTACGATGACGAACACCTGGACCACGAAAATGATCAATGTAGGCAACCGTAGCTAGAGCTATACACGCGTGCACATATGTATTTGCACAATTTTATTTTTACACTAACTATGTTTGTATAAAATTGAAACAGGAAAAACATACAGATATTACCTATTACCAATATTAATTAGATAATAACGAGTTTTGTCATAAATTCTATTTCAAGTTGATGCTGATCGCTGTATACTTGCTTGTATCAAAGCTATAATGAAAATCCTTCTGCTTGTAGCGGCTGTAATTTTTAAACCGAGTGTAACTATTACCTGCGTGGAACGATGGACGGCGCCTTTGTTTTCTCTGGCCAGTAGTGAAGTTCTCATACGTAACGACACTTGTTATATCGCTATTTCATCGTATTAGTTTAGCGACAGGCTACCGCGTTTTAAATCAACCTCCGCGCCCTGCGGTATTTCCAGTGAGACTTCAAACACGAATGATTTCTGCGAGGGGTCGGTGCGATGAATTACGAGCAATCATTCACCGATCCGACATTACGTAAAGTATAAAGCCCGTAAAACGCGTCGGGATATGATTTGAGCATGCGCCATGGGAAAGTCCACTTGCGTTACATGTGGCGGGTATATTCAACTTATGCTACGATTTTATCTTCTTTTATCCTTTAGCGTTCTGTTGTTTCTCCTATTTTTAGAATTTACTGTACGTGTAAGGTCCACGTTCAACGAAAGGAATAAGATATAAGGAACGGGGAATAGTGATCTCGACCAATCATATTACTGTTCCATCGGAATCTAATATTGAACCAACCAATCGTATTAACTCCACAACAGACTATTCCTCATATTTTATATTTTATTCTTTATTTCTTTAATTGTTCGTGGACTCGTAAACGTATTTAAAAAAATGATATTTCATGAGTTTGACATATTATTTACTTTTTCATTAGTTGTATCGAAATAGGAATATAGTTACATAACTTTTAATTAAATTTAGTTTTTTGAGAAACACTGCAGTTATTTGAGCAGTTGGTCAATGTACGTTGATACGATAGAAAATTTTTGCTTTGACGTAAAGAAGGATATACGGGGTGTTTAAATAAAAATTGCTCATCTGTTTGTAGCACGATCGTATATTGCATAACGGTAGTAATTAACTTGTACCACAGCATGATCTTACGTTTACTATAGTAAAATATCAATCGTATTTTAAATAAAATATAATATAACATCTTTCAAGATATAATATAAGATTTCCTACGTGGTATTATAAATTGTGCCAGTGTTAATACACATGCCGTATATAATTCCTCTTGTAGAAACGCGAGATAACGAAAGCACAATAATAGTACTTTATTTCACTCCGTGCGAGAAATGCAGTTTTACGCACGCTTCGCGTGTGTACGACTGCATTTTCGCACGTTGTGAAATAAAATTTTGTACGATACTCGTGCGAAAAACCTTTTCTAAACTCGTGTGATTGCAACACTCGCCTTCGATTCGTGCTGCAAACTCACACTCGTCAGAAAAAAAATTTTCGCACTAGTATCGTAAAGTACCTAAAGTACGCACGGAGTGAAATAAATGACAATTATAACACGGATTTGAAATACCATACTAAAAATCATTGCTTTCAGAAAGTGACTCTTGAGATAATAATAAAAATGATAATACGCACGAAAGATTGGAATTGCAAGTATAAGCCGAAAGGTATGATAATAAGTAGGAAATATAAGTATCGTAATTAAGTGTATTAAACGTGAATAACAAGGGTTCGCGTGCAATTGTCAACGAAATAAATTAAGGCACGTTTACAAGGCAGTCAAAATGGTGTGTCCAGGTATGGCGCGCCATATTCTTCTCGTAGACTCAATAAATAACAATAATTGTAACGTCATCGTAACGCACATATTCCTCCTACCACATATTTCACGCATGCTAAAACAAATGTTCATTGTATACATATATCCATATATTCATCCCATCGTCACAGTCATTCCTCTTACAAGTATAATTATTGCACGACTGCTATACTGCCCTGGGCAGTCAGTCAGGCTTGTAGGTAGGTTGGTAGGTAGCTAAGGTAGGTTAGGTTAGATTAGGTAGGTAGTCAGATTGTACACATATACGAATGCAGGTATAATACACAAAGCAGCCACTGTACTAGGTTAAACGCAATAGCGTAATGCGTGAACACAAGCCGCTATGGCGTTGAGCAAATTGAATACCTATTTTGTATACCTTCGCCGATTAGGAAGCTGATTTATTGCACTCGTCGACAACTAAATCTTAAAGGCGCTCGTTGCATTTGCTCGAATGCACGATTTCTTACGGTTTCATTAAGTATTGCAGTCTTACGAGAACACTTACACTACTAGATTGAGAGTTTATAATTGATTTTGAAAAGCATTATTATCTTTTTGTCAATAATTTTGGCACCGTTGTGCGGTATTGAGAATCGTTTTATGAAAACTAATGACGGGATATCAGAGGTAAAAAGTATTAATATAATTTACTGTTCTTGAAAGGAGTAGCGATAGTCGATATAAAGACGGTGATATATTTTTGGTAAAAGATATTTTACGAAATCTGCTGCATCTGTTTATTATATTCTGCATTCAGGACATATCCCGTTAATTACCTAGATATTCGTGGTTGTCAAGAATTGTATTACCATTTCAATAAAATGTGATATAAACGAATCGATATAAATTTAGTGAACTCAAATTTCTTGCGTAACGAAAGATTCCTACAGTACTTCATTATCATCTATATCATTGTTTTTGATCCGCATAATAAGTACGTTTGAATGTAAGTCCAGCTCAAGAGATTTGCTATATTCTCAAATTTGACTTTCTTATTCATAATTCAATGTATTTACATTTATCTCAGCATCTCAAATGCATTCAGACCATTTTCAACGTCATTCGTCTGATATTGTCGTGCCACGAATTTATTCTTTAGCACAATTTTACATTTATCAAAAGAAATTAACACTTCCCTCCATGATTGCACTAATACGATGGTAGTTGAATATTTTAATCAGTCTCCCCTGGATAGGTACAACTGAACAACTAACACATAAAATCCCGCAATCAGTATCTGCATCAGTACATCACTCACCACAAACGATATTATTTAATTAATAAAACCGTTTCGAAGCACAATAGTCATCTGCACTAATTACACGGACTAGCCGGTTGACTGAGACTGGAAGCTTGCATCATAGCTGACTGTACAGAAAGGGACGCCGACGTCGCGACGCTGGTAGCTAGAGTGGTGATGGCACCGGGATGATGATGCCGATGATAAAGTGCGGAGGCATAATACTGTTGGTGATGATGATGATGTGGATGATGTGGATGAGAATGATAACTAGTCGGTGGTGATTCGTTATTATTACTATTACTATTATTGTTGTTGCCACCACTCGCGCCACCGTTATCATTGTTGTTCTCGTTGTGATGATGATGATGGTGGTGATGATTATTATTGTTAATGATGGCGCACAGCGAAGAGGTCGAGGATAAAGAATTCGAGTTCGGCACCGTCGTGACACTGTTCGCTAGAATGTCATGCACGGTATGAGGACTCGGCCACTGAAGTACGCTGTTCGCCTGATGATTGGTAAGCGTCGGCGTCGGCGTCGGCGGTGACGGCGATAACTTGCTGGCCGACGGCGCCGTCAGGCCCACTGTAAACCGAGCTCTACTCAATAACAACACTTTCAACGGCGTATATCGACGCACTCGCGGCGGAAGAAGTTCCAGAGGGCTTTTTTTTTCATACGACAACACAAAACTCATTTTCATTCTGAATCAATCATCATTTTCACGCGAACGTCATAAATAACATCGAAGATGATTTATCTACACGGAAGCTGTTCTTGGTAATTCTTCCACCGCAATGATTGTAAGCGTAGTCGCTTCCGGTGATCTTCCGTGCTATCTCCACTCACCTTGATGATGGTGATGATGATGCGTTACCGAGGGTGGACTTGCGTGATACGGCGTTGGTGGATAAGGAACCGGACATAGCGCCGCCCCCGCTGCCGCTGCGGCTGCGTAAAGGTGATGATGATGGTGATGATGGTGGGCCGGATGATGCGGATGATGATGAATGGCTGCGGCAGCAACGGCGGCCGCAGCTGCACCCACTTTGTTCCTCAGGATCCGAGAGATACTGGACACCGATGGCACGTTGTATTTGTCGCATACGCCATCCGAAAGCAATCTGTCACGAATCTCCCAGGCGAAGATTCCTGGATCCTTGAGCTTCAGTTGTTTGATATACTGAACGACTTTGGGGGTGGTCACTCGTGGCTTGCTGCCTCCTATTGCTCCTGGCAGAATACTTCCGGTCTCGTGATACCGTGCCAGGATCTTGCTCACGCACCCATGGCTCACACGTAGTTGACGCGATATGTCGCACGGTCTGATGCCCAGCTGCGCCAGCTCGACTATTCTCAATCTCACTGCATTGGGTAAGGGTCGGCCATTCACGAAAACACCTCCCAGCTGATTAACTTCGCCGTATTGCTGCTGTTGCTGTCCACCAGGTCCGCCGCCACCACCACCACCGCCACCTCCAGCACCAGGACCCACAACCATTCCGACACCACCACCGTTGCTGTCTGAAACATATGAAACAAATCTTTGGAGCATGAATTTTATCATACATGATATAATTCAGAAACACGGTTAATGAACTAGGTTAATTTATTTGTTTATGCAATTATGGTGTGTTATGATTTTAAGTGTGATTTGGACTTTTCAGTGTATATAAATACAGTTTGTGTTCATTCACAGTATAAAGGCGTTCGACTAGAATTTCGTGATTCCATTTTATAAAATGAAAGCCGGTAACGCTGAGACCCCTTAACCCTAGTGTGTATAAGCGGCATGTCGAAGTTGATTACGGGGTAGCCTTATGGCCCATTAAAACTCTCGATAAATCCTTGTTTTATTTCTTCCTCTTATTTCGAATACGAGTATCCGTTCTCGAGTCCGTCAGATTGTACCCGAACCCTGAACCCTGTCATAACCTTTCGGATTACCATACAACCAACACTGCTGTCATTAATACCCAATCATCACACAGTATCTCTCATAAACTCAAACATTTCACTTTCCACGTTATTAAATCAAAAAATTAAATTAAATCAAAACCACATAATATCACGATAAACGCTCCTTAAATATATACACAATAATTAAATAATTCTTATTATTAAATATTAAAGTGACATAACAACCTTATGCCAACCTACGAAATAAACTATAAAATATCGAACATCCGCAATATGGCGTGTATCCCAAAGAAACCCATTTATCTGTCCCGGGGCACGCGTGCTAAATTGCCTGTGAGGGTTCTCTAATGAGATGCACGCATCTCAGCGATGATTGCAAGCCACCAAGAGGGTTAAGGCATTACCGAACGGAGCCGAACTTCAGCCGCCCCGAAGTAACCCTTAATTAGCGAACTGCTGCCCCAGCAATTGCCCCTTACTGCATTCCATGCGCGTTGCAACACCCCATTCTCTCCTGACTTGAAGACAACCCCGTTATAGGCCCAACACGTTAGGGGTCACGGGGCTATCTTTAACCGTATGTAACTATGCGTATGTATACGTATAATTTATATATATATATATACCGTTCACGTTCTATTCACTCTCCATTATGACATCCACTTCCCTTTTATATATATCCATTCCCTCTCCCACTCCCCCGTTTGATTTCCTGCAATGAGAAAATCGTCGAACGCAAAACGTCGAGCTCATTTTTCATCGAGCAAAAAGTGCCGAAAGTGCCATCGCGCCAGGAGCGTAGCTGATTTAAGGCGCACTGCCTTTCACCCGAAGAACAACAAGTAAGAAAAGTCACTGGTCGAGGGGTAGATGGCCAAGTCAAGTCCCTACTTCACTCACTAACTTCTCGGAAGAGTTTCGTCGACGACGGAGACGCGTTTTTGCGTAAGGATTCGTTCTTTCTCTCTTTCTCTCTTTCTGTCTTACTCCTCTTCTCTTTATTCATTTTCTTCTTCTCTTCGACCTCGATGCTCGTTGTCGTTTGTTTCGTTGCTCTTTTCTCTATAATAATTCTCCTCTTTTTATCATACTTACTATTTAATGGTACCTAGCACGTGCAGAACGACTGTTTAATACCTTCCACAAGTTCTCAGAATTACGGTTAAAGATTACTCCCTATACGCGCTATACGAGATGCATTAATTTGTCTTTACAGGTACAAAAGATTTGAGAACTTTGACAATCACTATCTATCCCGAGGTTCAAATTTCAAAAAATAATGTCAGTTATCAATTGTCATACAATCATTTTGTAACACGTGCACAAGCAGTTCTATAATCCTTGAAAGAATCACTGCAGTGAGGTTAAATGTACCATATAAAATAATCATAACTAACAGTCTTTGATTCGACACAACATAACCCTCTCCCCCACCTATCAATATTATCATATCAAAAAATTATCACGTTATCAGACTCCACAGCATTACACTAATGCATCGACCATAAAAAGCTACCATGCTCAACGTAGCACGTGTAACCTCCAGAACAAAGTAATAAGTAACAATAAAGGATAGTCTGACATTAGAAAAATTATTAGCAAGCTAAACGCCTCAAGTTCGCACCCCTTTAACAAATTATTCTTACAAGCGTCGCTCATCTAAAGACACAAGCAGACGCGCAGCCTCTCTCTCTCTCTCTCACGCACGGAGACGCTTGCAAGGCACTTACACGTAAAAACGTTCGCATGTAATATTATTAGAGTTTTTCTCGCGAGGGGTGATGAATGGCCGAGATCAAAGAAGCCGACGCGTGTAGTCGGTTTACACGCGTGTAATACATGTGTTTAACCAAGAAGACTATATACCATAGTATATACGAATGACATATGTGTATATGTATACATATATACATTTCAACCACAAGTAACTAAACCATCTATGTTCACTGACTGCCTCTCACTCTCTTACCACTTCTGAACCATTCTCAGCCTTTACCGTGCTCTATAGTCACACTCGAAGAAGTCCTCTGACGAAGTGTAGTGAAGTAAAGTGAGGAGTAGCTAGGCTGACCGAGGTAAGAGAGAAAGAGAGAGAAGCATATACCCGAACAGAAAGAAGCAGTATAGGTGGTAGGTTCGAAGTGGGCGTGTTCATTCAAGTGATGGATGTCAGTGTCACCCGCTGAACATGTGCTTTATTTAGGCACCTATAACGCATCCAGTGTTTGTCTACCATCTAACCCACTAATTATCCACCCCAAGTTGTCTGCCCGTTCTTCCTCCTTCGTCCTCCTCTTCCTCCACCTACTTCTTCTTCTTTATACTCTGGTGGGCCTTTGATAAACAGATCTTTGATTTACTCGAGTACTACCTTCCTCTTTCAGTACCTTCATGCTCGCCTACTTGATGAACACGAGTTATCACAAACACGGTATACCGTCTGTACAATTTAGGTACAGTGTACGTATATACTTGCACATTATTCGAATTAATAGCTTTGCTTGTACTTCACTGATATATTTAATGAACTCTCTTCTATATCTTTCAGCAATTAGCAGGTCCATAAGCTCATAATAATTGTATGATAAAATGGTTTTGGACTCGTGCCGGAATTCTGACAGACATATGTCCGACATTGCCGGGACGTGTTTTACCTGGCATTTTTTATGCACCGTATATTAAAAAGAATCGGGAAGTAAAATCTGTATATATTACGTACATAAGTTTGTTTATGATTACAAGTAGTTTGTATTTGTCATACATGCATCACATATGTGGAAGATTGAAGCATATGTAAATGTACGTGCCGTTATTCTCCAGTTGTGTTGTGCAGTCTGACGTAATATCCATATATATGTCTATGTATACAATGCAGTTCGATATGGCGTAGTCATAGTGTACATGTATATATCGTTTAATTAAGAAAAAAGAGAGTATGAGCGCAGTAACGCGCATGCGCGAATCGAGGTGAAGAGTTAATCAAGCAATCCGAAGAATCAATCATGATCGATCGTGCCTGTAACGTCTATACCACGCGTGCAATTTTTCCCTTGATCTCTTTGCACGACCCTTTGCCTCAATTTTCTTTTATGTATAAACTTCTTCCTCTAACCCTTTCTTCCTTCATTTCTGCCATGGAGACCACGGGTGGACGTGTGTAACGTAAGAATAAATAGTAATCGTCATATGGAGTATAACCATAAAGGGAATTGGCTGGTGATTTTATTAGCGCGGCGCGAACCCCTTCACGAAAAAATCGAGTAAAGAATAAAAATGGAGTCTATAGGTACACTCGATCCCACGTTTCTTTTTTTCAACAGCCTTCGTCGTACCGCTGCCCATATACACTCTTCGCGTATCGGAATAGCCGTAGATAATTTGCATGGCAGTCGCAGTCGCGCGACTATATGCTATATACCTATATTTATGATTTATATATGAATATGCATATACATATATATATAGTTTGTCTACCATACCTACAATCGCACATTTCTTCACCCATGCTAAGCAAAAGGTACCCACCTACCTACCCAACCTAACCTCCTCTTATGTGCTTCGCGATGCCATACTCGAGTGCTCATTTGATGACTTGGGCAGGTGCAAAGCCAGACCGTCCAAGTTGCATAGTGTCTGCCATTGTTTTTCGAAAGTAGGTATCTAACGTCGCGAATAGACTGGGGACTGACTTGCATTGGTCGGCCTGAGATAGTTTTCCAGATAATGAGAATTAGCTTTAGATTGGTTAGTTGTGGCGATAGCGTGTAGGTATGCTAATGACGTAAAGTGAATGACAGCTTGATAGCTGACGAAGAGTAAAAATTTGTCGAAAATAGTTTAAAAAGTGGAAAAAGGGTAATTGGGTGGTTCGAAGATAGCGTTAGGATGCTACGACAAAACGGTTAATGTCACGTCACGGCGCCGGCGCTAGACAGTACGTGTACTTCTGTATACATATATTTACGAGCAATAGCGCAGGTATCGGGTTTGTGGTTGTAGGACTAAAAAGTGAGTCCTCGAGGTAAAAATGGTCCTGGTCGAATGGGTGGGACCTTAGGTGCCGAAAGCTGTAGGAAAGACCTTCTTGAATTTTTTCGGGAGCTAATTCCGAGTGTTTGAGCAGTCCTTTGTCAACTGAGACTCGGCCTGATGTGAACCGCTTTTAAAAGCTGTATTTAATGTTTATTTCAAGCAAATAGTACTAATTGAACGCTAATGAATCTATAACTGCTCCTAGGCTGCGGGCATTTCCGAGGGAATTCGAGATGTTGACCCGTAGGTACTGCACCTTTTCTGCGGGATGTCATAGAAAATGTTTTTACCGGAAGGAAGTGGGTTTTCACAACGAAGGATATCAATTTTATTGTCTTACGGTCAATTGTTCGAAGGAATAATAATACCTTGAATTAGGCAACGCATAGAGAAATTTTTGTTTTGTAGAATTTGAAAAACATACCTGAAACGATCTCTCACAATAGTGATTACATAACCAATAATAAAATCAATAAAATCACACTGACAATTTTCCAAGAATCTCAATCCCTCAGATTCTTAAATTTTCAACCATACTGGAATGGCGTTATCATTAACGTATCGTTTTAACGAAAAAGATATATTTGTGAAAATCCTTAACAAAAAAAGATTTATATAACAAAGTCTTACGAACTCCGTGTTAACTGCTAGAGGAGATCTATAAAATAATATAATAGACTCGTAGAAACGGAAAAAAAAGGTAATTGAATTATGATACAAGTAATGATTACTCATTATGAGAATCTTTCAAATTCATTTTCTGAATATGCAATCCTCAAAATTGACACTAGGTAAAAAGATATCGCAAAATTAACAGAATGCATAATAACCAAGTGAGCGAGTTATAATGAGTGAGTGAGAGGTCACGGTTTTCAATTACTTTCGACAAGACATAATATTTATGAATGAATCGAAGTCGAGTATCGATAGTTTTTTTCCTTTATGTAAAATTTTTTTGCAACGAGCCGTGTCGACAGAAATGTTAATGAATTCTTAACGTTTGCTCGCCTACGTAACGCCTACGATAAGCGGCCGTTACTCTGCGGCTTTTACTAGGCAATATATATATATAAATATAATATATGCATAATTATAAAAAATATTTTGATCCTGATTATTGATTGTGTTTATCCTCTACGAATATAAAAATACGAATAGCCTTATATCAGCGTGCAATAACGTAATCAGTGAGTGTATAGCGGCTATTGTAAAAATATATGTGAACCGCCATACTAATAAGAATACACGCGATAACACTCGTGCGCTATCATGCTTGACGTCACGTGTATCACGAATGAAATATCCAAATATTAATGTTCTATAATATAATCAAAAATTACGTTGCAGTTGGATTTAATTTCAAATGTGAGATTTACTTTTATACGAGCGTATACGAATTATCTGAAACAAGTACAACGGGGAAATTATCCATTTCAGAGCATATCGGAATTACGTATTTTGAAATACTAAATTCTTTTTGTGTCATTGAGCGACAGAAAAAGATATCATAGAGGAGATATGATATTTCGATTTTTATTGCTAGAGCAATGGTTTATTATTGGACAAAAAGAAATTTTAGTAGCAATGACATTAATTTTGTCAATATTTACCATTGCAATTGGAATTCTTACTAATTTACTTAGTAAATTCTACTAGAATTATTGTCGTTGCTAGTAGAATTTGTTGTTGTCCAAATACTAACCACTGATCTATCACTGCAAATCTAAGTATGTTATGTTAACATATGTACGTGTGTTATTTTGTTTAGTCATTTTCTTATTTATTTCCGTCAGGAGTGTCATTTAATCATACACCTGTACGTGTGTTAACATAGCATACACACTTAGATTTGCAATGAAAGAGCTTGGAGTTGAAGAAGTTTGAATAAAGCATATCTGAATATATATATACTGAATACACAATACTAGGTATACTCAGTTATTAATGCGGTGGCGTATAAAAAAAAAGTGATAAAATCTTATAACCTTTGATAAGAGTAAACTGGAAACTGTCGCATTCGATTGTTACGCAACGATGTTGCGCGAATAAAATAGATACATTGTCACTGACGATAAATAAATAATAAAAGTTCATCATTATCAACGTTTCTCAATCTATGAATTCAGCGGTTGAAATGAGCGGGAAACATGAATGTCCACTTTAATTTGAAATATCCCTATACGTATATACCCAGAATAAAAATATTTTTAACCAAATAAAAAAGTTTACAAAACCAATTAAACAACTACCCCTAAAAAAAAATAATTCTTGCCATAAATAATAGCTCACCATGCACGGTAGGATCCATAAGATAGTCAGCAGAGGGTAGCCGTCGGCTACATGCAACGAAAGTCACGTGATTGTCTCAGTTTAGGACGAGATCTTGGTGCAACTCGTACGACAAATCTGTATCAGATAAGTAAGCACCAAGAGATGAATTACCCGGACTGAATCGAGTAAATTAAATAACAAAACAGTGCATTATTTCCGCTCTGTCATGTACGCAAGCTGAACACACACATGTCAAAAGACAAGTTACGCGCGATTACCCTAAATATCTTTGTTTAAACACTGCACTCGTGCGTTGCCGGTTTAAACAGCTAATCAAACGAACCACCGTAGATGTACTTTTTCTCATGTGGTAAACAAAAAAAAATTATGGACACGGTCACTGCTGTACGGCTCGCCCTTCGTTGGCTCACTGACTGAGACGACAGATTTACCAGAGCAGAAATAAGAAATCTCCGGCTATAGTCTTCCATCCGGGCGCGTTCGCCTGTACCGAGGAAATTGCTTTGACTGTACGCGGGGCCAGCGCGTGTGTATACATCTGTCGCAGCATATCACTAAGGAACAGAGCCACCATCGTTTTCTGTGTAAGGACCTGCATACAGAGCGAGATATGTTAGTGAGAAAGTGGCCTTGTCATTGGTGCGCTGCAGATCTTACACATATTCCTTTGCGTAATATTCATGATTCGGAAGCCAGTCATCCCCACTCCACAAACTAATCCCCTCTTAGCCGTGCGTTAGTAATGCTAAGGAGTTTAACGAAATGTGGTATGCGCATGCGCGAAAATTCATTTGAACGCGTGTGCGTGCGCACGCTTGAGAGAGTACGGCATTAAACGACAGGGGTGGGGGTGTGGCTATGGAAAGGGGCGTGTTCACATTGGCACGGGCCATTGGCGAGTGCACACACCGTGGCACTAGGCAGGCTTACGCCTTCTACGGCACGTTTGTGACGTACGTAGGCAGAACAGGGTGATGCAGTGCATGTCGCTAGATTTAACATTTAAAGCTATACGCACTTATTGCCATCATTGTATGGAGCCACGCCTCGGCGAAGAGAGTTCTGGCGCGACGATGCCATCTCGTTTGAAAATGTTACTAGAATTGACTCCATTTTATTAGATTCATAGTCAGCTTGATACGGCAGGTTTAACACGGATTGTGTATGTTATTATAAATACATAATACAGAATTTAAATGATATTTAGGATTCTTAAAGATTCAGGCAATAAGATTATATTTTCTTTGTTTCTTAAGGAAAGTATATTTTTTATACGCATAAATCGTTACATTGTCTGTTGATTTGTATTACCTTCATCTTACTGACTCGATTATTACACTGCTGTTCGTGACTGCTGCACCGTACAAGTATGGGCTACGAAGATTATTAATCTTTCTTTACAATTGCCTATTCCAAAGATTACGTATATGATTGATTATTCATGCTGTACTTGGTAGTAGCATGCTCCAGAGAAACAACTACGTGATTCGCAATGGCGCTAACTGTTACAGACGAAAACAGATGACAACCAATATGGCGACTTCTCCTGGAGGAATCGTTGTACGGTGGCTACTCTAATGAATTTCACTGAAACACTAAATAATATTCCATAAACGTAATTCTGGTCGCATCACGTGAGAAGCAGCTCATGGGACATCGAGTATGAAATGAGTAAAGGCCGTTTCACCTCGCGGAGCAGAGAATTATCTGGCGGTAAGCCCAAATTCTAAATTTACGCGTGTTTTCATCTGTACAGTAACCATGTGTGATGGGTGCGTGGAAATGTATCCACGTACGACGTACTGTTTCACTGTTTATCCAGTGCGTGGTCATTTTAACCGATATATATATATGTGCGTGTGTATAACAATTGCGTTACAATGAAATGGGCGATTTCTCAGTTGCACTATTAAAACACGCATCAATAGTACTTTACGATACCAGTGCGAAAATTTTTTTCTGACAAGCGTGAGTTTGCAGCACGAGCCGAAGGCGAGTGTTGCAATAACACGAGTTTAGAAAAGGTTTTTCGCACGAACATCGTACAAAATTTTATTTCACAATGTGCGAAAACGCAATTGTACCCACGCAAAGCGTGCGCAAAACTGCATTTTACGCACGGAGTGAAATAAATACTTATTACGCCATGCAATTAGTATTTGCTAAAAAGAACGACTATCGCTAAGATGAATGAGTTAAATCTTACGAGCGGTATAAATGGTTTATTATTTGTAACGTCATGTATATGCACACATTTCCGTAAAAAACTTGCAGTCCGGATAATATCATCTTTTTATGAATTTCCGTCTGCTCCGGTAGCAAGTGTGTCGAGTGTATCCCGTGTTTTTTATCAAAAGATATAATTCATCAACGTTTACCAAAGTGAGAGAACGAGAAAGTACATAGAGATGCACATTAAGACAAATTACAGTATTTCTACGAAAACTGTAGTACCATATCGCGCCTCGACATATCCTGAGAAACTTTAATGACGAGCAATTATATCAGATAATGAATGATGTGCCTAGTGTAAAAAAATAATTTCTAGTTATAAAGCCCACTGAAGGTTACTTTGTTATAAGAGTGGCTGCGGTGGGAAGAGAATAATTTGTACGGACAGAGGTAGATAGCAAGACATTGATATAATCAAGTACGACGACAGGGATATGGCGCGTATCACGAAAAGGAGAAAATCGTGAAAATTTGAAGTATCGCGCGCAACGGGTAAGGTCGCTTTGCCACGTTTTGTGGATTGTCGCACAGGTCGAGGCTTCGTTTAGCACGTAATATAACGCTGTCGGATAGCTATTTATATGTGTACCTACAGCCAAGAGAGCACGGTTGAAGCTCAAACCACGGAATTCATGAATATGGATACGACTGGAGTAGGTATGTACTTCTGTACTAGTGCATGGTGCTATATTGGCTGTGTTAATGTCAGTTCGGTCCAATCCCCGACCCTATGGCTCGACAGTCTATATGCACGAGCCAAGTAAACGCGAGATACTCTTACGGCTGGCATAGCGTAGCGACTTAATGGCTCGCAACTAACGTTCAGGGCCGTATATAGAGAAGAATTTTGAATATGGTTGTAAACTTCTCAAGCTATAGGATTTCTTTGTTCCTAGTTTTCGAAAATTACTTCTTTTTATATTAGGGGGCTTTGTAGTTTAAAGATTAAGCTTTTAATTTTGTTATAAAAGTTATTTTAATAATAACTGAGATTTTTGTAATTTAAAAAAAAATAGAGCTAATGTGATATCGAGTTGTGTTATAAGTTGTTATTGAACTGATAGATGCGATAGGTGTTCAATTGATATTTAAAAAAATTGTATAGTCGCCTCTATTGAGAAAATACAAAAACGCTAAAACTTCATTAATGAAAAGTGTTCCTGGGGTCACGTTATTTGTTTTTATTCAGTTAAGGATATGCGAAATGTTACTTTAGACGTACTTGCTGGAATGGACTGTTACAAATATAATATTTAAAAAAAAAGTGGTAAACTTCGAGGAGTGGTTTCTTTACTTACTTGCGAAACCTTGTAAATTTGCAGCACTCCTCTTGATGAAATTTACATCTACAGTGACACTACTATATGATTTTCGTCATACTGTATTAAAATCGGTTAGATATATTCTCGAACGTAGTGGAAATAAAATAAGTAGCCACTAGATTGGGTTTAAATAATGTGTTACTTGCGTAAGAAGAATTGCAACATTTTTTTGTACGTTTTACTTGCTGTCGGTACAAACTTACAATACTATCGATAGAACGTCGATTGTACAGTGAGTTAGGTACTAAGATAGGAATTTGAAACTCTTACGATAACAGATATTCGTAAAATTATAAACATTTTTATTATACATGGCGATCTATAGTCAGTAAAATAGAAAATTTTATAGTTCTCTCATAAGCTTGAATGACTCCTTCAACGAAGAGAATTATATCCTATTATGAAAATTCATAATTAATTAACCATGACAACTGAATTAATCTTCTATAACTTTGTACCTATAGTCTTTATGAAGGAAAGACAAAACATTCAAAAGCATTGGTAGCCATAATTATAGAATACTACTTTTCTTGAAATTATTTCTCGATATTATTAGGCTAATGGGTAACATAAATGGAGATAAGATAAATTACGTATTCAAAATAATATTCGTACGAGTAATGAAAACGTATTTCAATGGGTTTGTAACAATATTGAGAATTGTGTTATGTTATTTGCAGAGATACCATATGGGATAGAATTGAATGTGAAATTCATAGATGGATGGAATTCACAATACCATACGATATAAAAACGATTGAATAAGTTTTACTTACGAGATAACCATTGCAAACTGATTTTCCATCGTTGTTCTGAGACATCGTGTACAATGTCAATATATACACAAGGAAAAAAAGAGAAGAAAATATCAACATTTAATGCTAGCCGTTATTCTCATCCTCTTGAACCTGATCTTCTTGATCATCTTTACCCTCCTGTTCCTGGCGATCTTCCTGTTCCTCCTGTATTTCTTCCTCCTTTGCCAAGTCAGTAATTATAGGGATAGACTCCTCTGGTTCAATTTTTGGGGACTCTATTGGAGGAGTCAAAAGCATCGTGGACGGTGGAGCCACTTCACTCTTTAGATTTTCCACTACGTTAATCTCGGGATTAGGATCCCGATTTTCTTCGCCTTCTTCTACGGACCGTGGTACTTCTTCTTGAGTGTTCTGAACAGTATTATTGTCGTTTTGCTGATGTTTTGCAAGGCCCACTTGCACTTCTATTAATTCAAGTTCATCCACTAGAGCTTTTTCTCTTCTCTCAATTTCCTCTGTAATCAGACAAAGGAGAAATGTTAAGGCAATAATATTATAACCTTATGAAAAATAATGAATATCGTAACTTACCATGAAGCTCTTTAGCAGACTGTGCTAATAGAGCATCTGTTCGAGGATGTGGACGCTTTGGTAAATAATATATAGAAGGCTGAGAGCGAGTTCGTATGAATGAAGCAAGTGGTAACTGCACAGCACGCCATTCTTGGAATTGCTTACTACGTGCTAGTTTTGCTTCCAGAGCTCGTACTTCAGCTAGTTGACGTTTTCGAGACATAAAGAGTTGCTGTCGTTCTTTCCTTAACTCCTCCTTTTCTCTTCTACCAGCTTCCTCAACTCTTGCTTCAACTTCTGCTTTCTTGTCCTCCTATAATGAATTGTTATGAATAATGGTGCTTTTTGATTATGGACAGAGTTGTATGTGGATCAATGATGATCCTTACTTTTGCTTTCAGCTTTGTTTCTTCTTGACGGAACTTTTGTAGAGTACCAAGAAGTGCCCCAAACATACGTTTGTTTCTCTGACGGCTGCGTTCATCCACCCGCTCACGTCTGATTACTTCCTGACGAGATGGCACTTCCCGTGGGGTTGCTATTACTCTTGAGGATACTGCTGGCTGTAAGAATTGAGGTTAATAGTTACTAAATGCTTTAAGGGATACATACCGACAAATATTCAAGCAGTCAGTAACATCATGTATATACCTTAATGATAGTATCATCTTCATCTGCACTGTCATCTGCATTTGAAGGCACTCTAGCACTTAAACGACTAAAAACAGTTTTTGGTTCTCCTGGTGGAGCTTGCCAACGTCGTTTAGCTCCTGGCGTTTCATTATTTGTGTTTGAAAAGTCCAGTGTTGAACGTCTACGATCCTCTTGCAGTGGCCGTTTCTGTGGAATTCTATAACAAGGAATACGGTTATTGAGTGCAAAAGCATCACTTGAAGCTGGTTCTACCACAGAACTCAAATGGATAGACTAACTTCAGTTGATGCGTTTGGCCTCAATGACTCTATAATTTTATTAAGATATTTTAATGTGTTATGTATGTTTAGACAGCTACATAATAAATATTTATTTCTACTGACACAGTGCAAACTAACACGGGGAATCAAGCCGCTAGTTCAGGTTATGTTTTTACTGGAATGGCATAACAGTAATGTCTCGGAAGCGTCTTATCACGCAACATTTATTACATTAGTTTACACAATTATGAAAAGAAAATAGACTAGAAATAAATTAACGTGCACCTGGGTGGCGGTTGTACTGCATTTTCACCGTCCGGAACATCTCGGCCTAGAATTTTACGAATATTCCGATCCAAGCCTCTGAGACCATCACGAGCAGCTTCCAACTCAGCTTCTAATCTTTCAGCCCCCCAGGGCTCCTTGGCATCTAATTTTCTCATTTATTTAACTTTTTTTGATTCACCCACGCACTTCGGACACCTACTTCCAACTAATTACTAGTACTGCCGCAATTGTTGTAACAGATTACAAGCAAAAGAAGCCATTTTCATTTATTTCCTCTTTCGAGTGTTCTAAAATCCATTGCATATACGCAAGCCGTGGACTTTTATATTTCGATGCTTTACTGTGTTGGTATGGCAGATATCATACTCTCTGATATCGACTAATAATGGCGCTATTTGCCATAGCTATCTCTAAGAGAGTGTTCCTAACTTGGTTCTTCAGAATCATTGCTGTTTGAAAAAGTTCAATGTGTAACGCAAGGAACCGGATAATATTTTCCATCAAGTGACTGTAGAGTTTCTATATTCTGTAAGTTCGGTTTATGCAATTGCAGTACGATCGTGTTAATTAAACAATTTGGCAAATTGCTAAAAATATACATTGATCAATATTTTGTATTGTATAAGACAATGATAATGTGATTTACTTATATTAAATTATTATTTCTAAGTATAATGTTTATAATTAAATGTCAGTATAACTCTAATAATAATAGTATTATATTTTATTTATACATTTATTTTGATTTGTAGAACTAATGGATGCAGACAAGTCTATACTTTTGCAGAAGCAGGTAAGAGATAACTCAGAAGATCTGCAAAGTGAATTCCTAGACTTGAAAAACTGGGAAGAACAGATGAAACGAAAAGATTTAGAAATACGTAATTCTGGTGGCAATCAGGTAAGAGTTTATAGTAATAATTTCTAATTTATTTTTATTATATAAATTGTGTTTTACGTAAGAAGGTTCTACCACCGGTTAGAACCAAAAAGAAGAAAGTAGCTTCAGTGCCTGAACCAAATGAGAATAATAATAAACCTGGTACTAACCGCATTAGGTCTTATGACTATTCTGCATGGGATAAGTTCAATGTGGTATGTTTTTATTACATGTATCATAGGTGTCAATTAAATCTGTAAGTGTATACCTAGCATATATCTATCTTCATATAGGATAAAGCATGTAAAGAAATAGATAAAAAGGAACAATCCGATGATTCTGCAGAAGAGGATTTATCAAAGGAGGAATTAGAAAAGAATCATGCTGAAGCTTCAAAACATAAGAATGAAGGGAACGTTTTTGTAAAGCAACAAAAATGGGATAAAGCAGCTAGTTGCTATAGTAAAGCAATTGCAGTTTTTCCATACGATGCAGTTTTTTATGCAAATCGAGCACTATGTTATTTAAAAATGGACAAGTATGGTTTTTTCTCAGTTATTGAGTTTAGATTTAGTTTTATTTGATGTGCATTTCTAAATTATTTATTACCATCAGTTTATACTCAGCGGAAGCAGATTGCACGACAGCTATACAATTGGATTCAGAGTACGTGAAAGCATATCATAGACGAGCTACAGCTAGAGTGGCATTGAAACAATACCGTGAGGCTAAACAGGATATTGAAAGAATTTTGAAATTAGAACCCTCCAATAAAGAAGCAATAAATATGCTTATTCAAGTTAAGAAGAAAATCGAGAGTTTAAGTGTTTGTATGCAATATTTCATCAGTTTAGTGTATAAATATTCAATGCATTATATACATATCTCTTTTCAGTCTGTGACCATAATGGGTGAGGATCTGGTTGACGAGGTGCCAATTGAAAAAAGGATTGGTGAAAAACTTTTTGGAAAAACAGTTAAAGACACAAAACAAATGGAGAATGTTGTAAAACCGGCTGACACTGTTCCATTTACGCCCAAGTGGATACTAGAGGAAGGTGACGATGTTGCCATTGTCCACCCAATCGTTAAACCTCCTCATCAACGGTCCAAAGTAAGTAATAATCAGTATTACTATATTGAAATTAGTCATAAATTTATTATTCATGTGACATATGTTTCTTCTCTCAAGAAATCTTTAAGAAGAGTTCCTGTGAAAGAAACAGATTTTAGTGACAAGCTCTTGACAAATGTGATTAATACAGATGAAAAAGAAGTTGATAAGTCACCAGCTATAGAACACACATCAAATAAGGAAGGATTACTTAAAAGTCATTCAGCAGCAAGTGAAACTTATGAAAATGTAGAAGAGACAAAGAGTGAAGTTCTCGAATTACCTCCAGTTCCTAAGACTGCAGTTCAGTTCTTAATGAATTGGAGAAAAATCACATGTATGGAATATAGATACAGATATCTTAAGGTATTGCGACAAACATATTTATACCATTGCTGTCACACAAGGTATATACCACGAATATTTTCAAAGATCACATCACTATAAAACAATATTTGTCGGTTTTTGTTACAGCAAATTCAGGCTGGTACTCTACATACAATTTTTCAAGATTCTTTAGAATCTGATACATTCAGCGAAATTCTGCAAATTTTAAGTTCAAAGTTCGTTGCCAAAAACGAAGCAGTGTTCTCTTACTTGGAGGATCTCAGTCAAGTCAGAAGATTTAGAGCATTGACCATGTTCATGAGCAATGCTGATAAGAAAGGTACACAGTATTGAATAACTTATCTTAATCCCATATATGATTAGATGATGCGATGTACGAACAAACGATATTTATCTATTTTAACAGAAATGAATATCCTTCTGGACCATTGCAAAGCAGTAGAGCACAAATCCGAGGAAGAAATTGCTGATTTGCGAAAGAAATATGAGATTTAAGAACTGTTAAATAGTTATACTTTTATTGTCAAATTCTACGAAAGCTTTAGTCTCATCAGATTTGAATAGACTAACAATCACCATTCAATCCATTTTTATTATAGCACCTAAACCAATCGAACTTAACAATATATTATTAAATTATGTTAAGATACAAATATTCTTTTATATTACATTGATTTTCACACACATATGTATAGCAGTCATTGAATAAAGCATACATGTACATGATCTCTTGCATAACCAACTCGTGTCATTGTAGTTTCAATACACGAGGTGCTATAATCTTCTATACATTTATCAAGAATGATTGTTCAAAGAGAAAGAGAAATATGTATAGACTTTGCATTCACGGGTGTCTCCTACTAATGGTGGGCTGTTTATTAAACGTGAGAAATAACTGTTAAATGTAATGAAAGCCAAAATCCTCATTATTATGAAAGTGCAGTTAGATATAAGAAAAAGTAGACTGTAGTGACTGAAAATCAAGAGATTCGGTCGAGTCTCGCGCCAAGTAATAGCATAGAGAAGTAACCGGATCTAAGCAATTAATAGTTACTTCAAGTCTCCCGGAAACTGTACTCTTAAGGTTCCGGAAATTTTTGTAATACGGGCATCCGATTGCCTAATCTCGCCAGTTAACCCTCTGTTAACTTCAATGAGACCAAGCCTGAAGCATGATCCCTGTCGTGTACGTGCAAAAATTTGATACGTAACATAACGGCGCATGCGCAGTACTAAGCGTCATTCTCGTGCTGAGCCAACGAAGATAAGCGGAATCAGTTTATCGTGCGATTTTAACAGGAACACATCCGTCTTGAAGGTTCTGTATTAAGCTACGAAAAAACGTGATATGCTGCTGTGATCAAAAAATATTTATTGTCTCTTTATCATCACGCAGCTTAAACCTCAATGATTGACTTGCGCCCACAACCCTTCGACATTGCCTTCAACTAAAACCTAGTACAACCTGGCGGCGGATTCGTGTACTAAATTTGAGTTTTATCTTACGCGGGTTTCGCTTTGAACTCATTGTTGAACATCCGTATGATCTGGAGGAATAATGAAATATATCGCTGCTTTAGATGTTGGCACGACTACTGTGCGATGTCATATTCTTGATGAAAGTGCTACCGTTGTTGCTGCGTCGGCGGAAAAGGTTTGGTTGTTTTTATGGATCTTTGAATATATATATTGGCTTTGTGCACACTAATTAGGTCCATTCCAGTCAATTTATAGCTGTGCATTATTCAAATGAAATGTAAAATGTTTTTTTTAAATTGAATTAAGCGTCAAAGTTACTTTTTTGCTTTGTTAAGTAATTATATCATTGTTATTGATAATT
The DNA here is from genome assembly GCA_030142225.1 of Pachycephus smyrnensis. Lineage (NCBI taxonomy): Eukaryota > Metazoa > Arthropoda > Insecta > Hymenoptera > Cephidae > Pachycephus > Pachycephus smyrnensis. Next base: position 520,279 of record JARQST010000395.1, on the reverse strand, counting down.
GGGTGCATAGTGTGAAGTAATATTTTAATTTGTGTGAATTATTTGCTTTAGAATATGAAAGATTTTTTGTTAATGCTATTCCTTCATATAAAATGATAATAAGAAATAAGTGTAAAATGATAATAAGTGTAGCTTTTCAATTGAAATTAATCATTCTTCAACTAATCTATCATTCTTGGTATTCTAGTATAAAATTTCTACGCGTCACATCAACTTTTATTGTATTATTTTTATAATATGAAAGCCACCAAGGTTTTAACCAAGGCCATTTTACGTTTTTTTTTCTTCTATCTTCTTCACCTATATATGAACATTGATTTGCATATCTACTCGTGAATAACAAGGGGCCGACTTTCTATAGAATTAATCAAAACTCATTCCTCCTATCCCAATGTCATACGTCCATCTAAAATATTCCTTTGATGTATCCGCCATCAATAAAACAATTAAAAAATTGTAAATACCTAGAATATACTAAAATTAATGGTGTTAACTGTTATTCTCTGTCACAAAATAGGTGGAACTCTTGTACCCAAAGCCAGGTTACGTAGAAATCGATCCTGATCAACTATGGAGTGCTATACAGCGTGTTGTGAAGGATGCAATCCACGGTGAGATATATGTTTTCAGGTCATAAGTACATATCTCCTCCTACGATAGCATAGATCACGAATGTTTAGGTTCATAGAGACACTGGTGAATCGTACGATCTCAACGCTATGTGTATACATATGGCATATATGACTCACAGCATAATAGGGACGATTTTGCAATTAACACTATGTACAGAATGTACAGTGGAGTATTTTACTGTATTTATCAAGCACGATTATTGTTCCAATTGCAGAGAGCAGAGTCGAAGTAGGCTCTATTGCTTGTCTTGGAATATCCACTCAACGTGGTAGCTTCACCACATGGAATTTCGAAACCGGTAAACACTATCACAGGTAAATCCAAGTACTACTGTGAATAGCATATTGTTGTACCACAGGCATGCTCGGAGAATCCAACTGACGTGTTGAATATTTCAGATTTATAACATGGAAGGATTTGCGGGCAGATATGATGGTCAAAGAATGGAATTCATCCATGACCATGAAGGGTTTACGAACTGGTGCTCATTTCTTGTACGTTTTATCACGAAGTAAACGATTCTTGGCTGGCAGCGTACTGAAGCTCATGAATACTCAGGTTTGCGATCAAGATATAATTTTTCTTTTATTTTATTAAAAATAATTTTCGAAGATTGTATTTTTTATTTATCTTGAAAATTTGTAATTGCTCTTTGAAAGAGCACTGTCAACACATTTCAGCAGTGTGATATTGCATTGTTTTATGGTACATATAGTGTACATACGTGAATTGTTTTATGGTTTGACAAAGGATCTGTTATTGTAACTTTGATTTCTTAATAGAATTTGTCTTTGGTAAAGGTTTATATAGTTAAGTGACGTTTTTTATTGACAGTTCATATAATTATGACGACTTTAGTTTAATCTGATATTCGTGGTAATTATATAAGTTCAACTAGTTGATATGTAGTTAGCTTCTTAGAATACCGTGACAAAGTGCTTTATATGCACAGATCGTAATGTGATGCTTTAATCGGCGCCCTCTGTGAACTTTAGATGACCTTGCGCCTAACGTGGGCTTTGCAACATGTACCAGGTTTAAACGAGGCCGCTATCAGTGGACGAGCAGTATTTGGAGGTGTAGATTGTTGGCTGCTTTACAAATTGACGGGTAAATATTTTTATCACTAAGTCTAGCGAACAAAACAAAAATAATTGTTAATGTCATAATTAAATTTAGGGAAACACATAACTGATGCTTCAAGTGCATCGGCCACTGGTCTTTTTGATCCATTTACGATGCAATGGGCTGGTTGGGCTTTAAATCTTTTCAAATTACCTCGAAATATATTTCCGGAAGTAGTCGATACTGCAGGAAATTTTGGGAATGTGTCGAAAGATATATTCGGAGTTGAAATTCCAATTTGTTGCTCGGTAAATATATATAAATAAAATTATCATACGATAGCGGTAAATTAATATTAAATTTTTTTATCTCTTATGGAAATTTAGATGGCTGATCAAGCAGCTTCACTCTTTGGATCCGGATGCTTTCAACCTGGTGATCTCAAGGTGACAATGGGAACTGGAACTTTTGTGAATGTGAATACAGGAAACGAACCGCACGCTTCAGTTACTGGTAATTTTAAGTTCGAGACCTAGAAGTGCTTTGAGAGATCTCTATAAGATTTTTATATTTCGTAATTCTTCTAACTATTTTCTCTTAAAAATATTTACGCTGTTTCAGCTATTTACACGGCAAACGAAATTGACGCAAACTATTGTGATAGTTTTAAATTTAGAGTTTTGGTTTTATTTTAAGTCAGTATCTCATAATTTATAGGTTTGTATCCTCTTGTTGGTTGGCGATTGGGTTCTGAGCTTGTATACGTTGTCGAAGGCGCTTCGAATGATACTGGGACGCTTATTGAATGGGCAAAATCACTTGGTAAGAATATTTTATATCACCTACTTCAAACATTTAATGTTTGTAAATAAGGAAAATATAAAAATTCATTAAAAACTGTAATTAATACAGGTATAATAAAACAGCCTTCGGAAACTTCCGATTTAGCGAATTCAGTTCGTGATTCCGATGGGGTTTACTTTGTTCCTGCATTCAGTGGACTACAGGTAACATTTGGAATTCAATGCACGGGTTCATATAATTAAACGTGAAAGTAAATGTACTATTTCTATGCGACATCACTGCCTAGTTGTGTAAGCAAAACTTTCTGATCGTTCAGACTTTCTTTCCTGTCTAGCGGAAAATACCGATTTTCTAGACAAAAGAAAGTTACTGATATACTCTTGTCGAACTTTTCGAATTCTATTTTAAAAGGCGCCTATCAATGATCAAACAGCCGCCGCTGGTTTTCTTGGCGTGAAGCCAACATCCGGCAAAGCTCACCTTGTCAGATCACTTTTGGAAAGTCTCGCATTCAGGATACTGTTATTGTATGATTCTTTATGTCACGAGACACGATATGCCTATCGCAAAATACGGTACAAGTATTCAAACAAGTTCCTTACTCCGTTTTTTACAGCTTCATGTATAAAACGAAGTTGTTTATAATATATTTCAGAGTTGACGGAGGCGTTTCTCGTAACGATTTTTTGATGCAATTAATAGCTGATTTGACAGGATTGGAAGTAGAGAGAGCAACAAGTAGTGAAATGTCGATCTTGGGTGTTGCATTTTTGGCGGGTTTACAACAGGGTAAGTTTTTTGGTTGTTCATTATTTACACCATTGAAATGTACTGTATAGACTTTCCATACAGTATAATTCAGTTTTATGCACTAATAAAATATCAACTTGTACTTGTGGATGGTCTTGTATTTTACTATCCGGAATATTTTCGTTTAAGGAATCTGGAAGAACAGAGAGGAATTGCTGAAACTTCGACATGTGGAAAGATGCTTCAAACCAAATGAAGAGAGACGCTCACAATATCAGACTGTAGTTTCGCAATGGAAGAGAGCACTTGATAGATTTAAAGATTGGTACTGACAATATGCCTAATGATTAATACTCTTAGATACACAGCTCAATTGTTCCCGAGGGAAGGAGACTGAGTTTTTTTTTGTATACGTTATCACCTTGAGACCGACTTAACATTATTCTTAAGATAAGAAAACATCGTCGTACAGGAATTATAATATTTATGCCTCGCGAAATTGAATTTGCAATTATGGTATCCTGTCATTGAACACTTTACGCACGTAACCAGATTCTAAACTACATAGTTATAATAATCATATACGCTAACAAATGCACAGCAACAAATTAAATATGTCTAAAAGATATTGTTTAAGATAACCATATTGCCGAAACTCGTGGATCACTGCAGTACTTTTAAGATTGTTTTTTCTGTCAAATTAATACCTTTCTATCCGAGTGTAGTATTTGTTATTTTACTTGTGTACAATTGACAATTTATATCTTTATCTATTATCAAAGGAAGTATCTCTAGTTTTTTCACTCGTACGGTGTTCATGTTACTATAGATTGGAGATCATGATAAAAATAATATAAGATATAATTATCATCCCACAATTTTAATTGTTCGCTTACTTTGATACCAAGCACATTTGTTGCAGTTATTATGATGTGTGCAACATTTCATATACTGTTTTTATGAAATGTGATATCTTTTATAGTATTATATATACACACAATATATATAGTTATTATTCTGTGAATACCTGTATAGTGTTCACATTTCAAGTGCCTCATAACATTGAAATATTTGTAAAAACCAAAGCTATTAACAATAAATTTTATGAAATATTTCTAAGTGCCTCTAATTATAATACCCATTCATCAAAGAGTATATCTGTAAGTGTACCTCAGCAGCAGATACGGTTATTATTTATATGTAATTATTATGTTATAAAATCGATGTTCTTGGTCGTCAAACTGTCGACATATTATAAAGTATAGTTAAAACTATCATATCTATAAATCAGTCATTTCGAGCAACCACTTTCTTACGGATTAGAACGTAAGAGTTTCCTGAATGTGGCACTGATGTCGCGAGTTGACAATAAATATAATATCGATCGTATCAATTGACAAATAGAAATACATACCCAGTTACAGCGGTTATCTACAGTTGAATATTGCTATTGCCATATTGCCTATATGATCATATGGTTGACTGGTGATGATGTATGTTCTCATAACTAGACGTGAAATTGTTTAAAAGGTTACAGATAAAATAAATAAAATTGAATTTAGAATTTTCGCCATCTATAGTCGGCCCAAGAGTTCAACGTGGTTTTTTGGTAGTTCTCAAACAATGCTATCGTTATCAATCACACGTGGCTCTCCATAAAATCACGGAAATATATGCTGAATTAGAAAAGTATAATAAATTTCAGTGCAAAACCACGCACACGCATATTTTGTAACAAAAATTGTATGCTGAGTCACGTGTACCTTGCTAGAGACTTCATTGTTTTCGAACTGTCAAAAAAACACATGGAACTCGTGGATCGACTATACACGTTGCATCAAACAGAAATATATCCGCTGATAATTAATATTTATTTGTAACACGTTTAAAAATCACTATTTAATTACAGTAATATTTATTACGTGCTTATAAATAAAAGTATGATTATCTTATCACTACCAAAACTTGTAATAATCAGTTTACCGGTTTTCGAACCATCACAAAGATATAGAAAACAGTACAGCAGCGACTAATATCGATCATTCGCAGTATTGCAATGATGTGACGAATAAAGTTGCATGGGAAAGTTTGTAAATCGATACTTGCGTATAAAATCGATCGTACGATTTGTCGCATTGTCGTTAATTCTTTCATCGTTTGATATCGAACAAACGTCAGAGCACTGAATAACAAATAAGCTAACGATGATTTGGCTTTTTCGTTCCACAAAAGAATTCGGTTTCAAATCGATCGACGCTCTTTACGATCAACAGACTGTGTTACGTTACGTTTTACTGGTTTGGTGTGTTTGCAGCTATACTTTGCTGTTTTTCAGGTTGCATTGGTCAGTGCTCAGCATATTCTTCTCGTATACTTGCATCGGCTAGCAGTCGCAGTTTGAGAACTCTACAGCCGGTCGAGAAACTGCACCTGACAACATGGTGAGTACCGTCTCTGTTAAGCATCAATAACTGGTTTCAAAAGAATCACGGTCTTAATGATTGTTTTCATAATTTTTATCGCGTTATCCCAGCTTCAGCTTCATTCGATTTAACGTGGTCGGAACGAGCATTTTAGTCTGAGCTCTAATAGGCCAGTTGGTCTTAGAGTTTATGGTCAAGGTGTCGTATTGCATAATAACTTAAATAACTTTACTCAAAATGAAGTATATTTACTATTGAATTAGTTAGTCGATTTTATCTACTTACCACATTCGGTTCTCTCATGTTTTGATGTTATTTTTGTACTGTACTCTAGATCGTAACGGCTTTGTGCAGGAACGTGAACGTGTTTTATTTTGAATTCATATTCCTTTGTTTATTGTACTTTTAAACGTATCTGTCACTCGTTTGCAAGTTACCATTATCTGCTACCGGTTCGTGGCTGGACTGATGAGTGATTAGTGGCAAATTGAATGTCCGACTGACTGGCAAGAGATATTTGATATCGTGTAATCATACAGTGTACAATATTCTTAGTTTGATATACGGGTACAATGAATTGTTTACTTATAATACGAATTGTTTTTAGACGGAGGTGATAGTGGATATGCCACAAGATGTGGGCCAAATCGAAGACATTGTAGTACCTGGTGGAACATCAGAAAGGGAAGTTTGTCGGATCGATATACAAGCGTTTCCAGATCCTACGAAGTATTTGGATTCACGTGAGTAAATAATTTTGTTTGGTTACTTTTATTACTATGGAAATGATTAAGTTCTTAGAAGTATATTTATACAGTGGGGGATGACTATCTTTCTGATTCTTTTGTTCTATATTTCACAGTATTAATGTATTCCTACAGTTATTTGTATACTTTTACGTGTATTCGACAAAGCATAGACAATGCATAATATACTGTGCTGGTGCTCGGTTTATATAAAGCTATAATGTGTATCAGTATAAGAAAAGACAAATCGGTATTGCGTGATTAAATTGACTGGTTCAAGTATTACATAGGATTCAGAACCAATATGCACCAAAACTTTTATTTGACTCCAATGTACATCGAATTTACTGATATTATCCTGTTTTTATTGAACCTTTATAATGTATAAGATCGATATTCAGTACACATAAGCCCTTAAAGAGGAAGTCACGATAATTTCAGTTCTACACGGAAATTGTTTGTTAGATTATCCATGAAGGAACACGACAAAGTATTGTTACGTATATCATTATAGTACTTGGATGAAGAAGTAATAGACGTGGAGGTTTTATGTAGGAATATAACAGTTTTTAATTTGTATCATTAATACAAAGTATATTGACCCCATAATTCGTTAATTCGTTAAGCTAGTCGCGTAACCTATAATAGTTAGTATATACAGCAGGCATGCAATTGTGCTGATAAGAAATCGCGTGTCGAAATTTTCATTATATGCGATCATTTCCTCTGTCCCCAAAGTATAGAATTAGATTAGTAATCTTTAATAAGATACATTAGTCCCAAGAATTTCTTCACACTAATAGTCGACAGTATAAAAATATGTGAGAGCTGCATAATTTATTCCTGCAAGTAGGTATTGTCTTGCTCTTTTTTACCCGTCTTTCGAACACTCACGAAAACCGATCGGATCACGAACCTCACAAGTTGCATTGCAAGCTACATTTTATATAGCTACATGTATATAAGTGTACGTTATACGTTCCACATAAGTTAAACCGATATATTTTTCAACTCCATCAAGTGCAAAGAAACTTTGTGTGAAGTGTTATGCGACTGCAACTGTTAGTGGTAGAAAAGAATTTTTTGATACACGGTAGAACGCATTGCTATTGTCGCGAAAACAACAAATTGAAGCACTTTATACGTACTTTATTTACAGTGTAATACAAATATCGTATTGGTATGTAATCGGTTCATTTAAGTCAGACGGATAATTAATTTACCAACTGATTTAATAACAAATTATTTTTATTAAACCCTTTTGATTTTTGTCATTACAAAAAAAGAATATATCCATCCGTACCGACAAGGAAATTGAATATAAAAACTTTATTACAAATTGGTGGAAAAGTGATATCTAGTCGTTTGAATATATGGCAAAGGACTGTAGGCAAAAGTTTATTTCCATATTAGTTCTCCTTCATCTCTAATGTTAAGTAGGTACTAAAGTTAACTTAGTGATTTTTCCTTGTGCGATATTCCAACTGTTCACTTCCCGCGTCAATATTCTATAAACCCTGTTAGTACACCGACCATCATCGGAAGACTGACAGTTTGCCTCGACGTGTGAGGTAGAAAGGAGAACTATTAAATCGGTCAGTTTGGCAATAAAATTTCGCGATTTTGCATAGCGTACAGGATTGTTTACTTGAATTTTAGCAAATAGTCCCATGCGCGAAGAATCTTTATGACCAATGTGTTATCTGAAATTTAATTGTCTGGTATAAAATTAACAATGTAGACTAAGTAGTTTACTCGACATGGAGGATTAAATGTAATAGCAATAATTGTAATATATAATATACTTTTAGAGAAATTTGAGTGATCCTCGATTATGTGAACAATTGTAAATTGTTATTTCAGGTACGTTTACTGTTTACGTACTAACATACTTCTTGAAATTACGTGTTTTCGGATTCCACAAATTTCATCGTATTTGTGGATATATAATTGTTTTCACTGGAAAAGTATCTACTAGAAATACTACGAAACGAAAATGTCTGTGAAAATATATGCGACCCAACAAAACCTGATAAGACCGTTCGACGAAACTTTTGCTGTAGGACATGAGAACCAAAATGGAAGAACGCGGGATTCAGTAAAAATTCAAGTGGAATCTCCTTCGAACATCACTTCAGAATCCATCGGTATAAAATTAATTTTCTTGATGGAAGTAGAATATATAGATAGTTGTTGCACAGCTACTGTTAATACCACAGGATCCCCAACTTGCAATTTCCATTATTTACAATTACAACAATTATACAGCATAATTTGTTTGTAATAGTTTAGTTAAACGCATCGTGGCATCTCTCGCTAATTTGGCAAATGATTCATAAAATTATATAATAATGGGTGCGTTCCGATATTCGCTCAAAGCGCTGCATCATTGTGTCCTTGTTTACTCACATGCAACAGAATGAGACACAACCATGCCCGCAGCGCTTTAAGCGAATATTGGAACGCACCCAATATAAGTCCTTATAGTGGCACTGTATATTAATAATGCATAACCATATTTGGGATTGATTTTTAGAAATATTTGATCAACTATTGCACATAAAATTATAATGCCTCTAATATCGTACAAATAGATTGCTTTTTTAATACTTTATACAAATTAGTTATTTTCTAGTCCTCCAAATCATATTTAGTGTTACATATAGTTATTTAAACGATGTTATACGTCTAATTCTGAACGACGTAATACTTTTTTATACAAAATTTAGATTTACATACATAGAAAAAAAAAGTCGGAATGCATAGGCGTCGACATCTGTCGGACGGCTACCACGGCAATGTTATATAAATGATAATAAATGGGAAATATATAGTCGCCTGGAAACAGTTGGGAATAGCTTGTGAAGTCGTACGGACGTTTCTTCGAAAAGATAAACTGCGCATCTCGTGTTGCCTTGTACTCTGAAGTTTGACTGCACAGAAGATAAATATATTCGCAAGTTTATAGTTTTTTAAAATCCAAATTTTCAGTAATTGTACGATAGGCGACCCTCTGTGTGCGGTCGATGATTTTTATCTATCGGTAAGCACCTGTCAAATGTCACTTGCATTTTAACTCTACTGAGATGATAATACTGCACTCTGATACGAAATTTTCCATTGTTATTGGGAACCAAAGTTTATGAATCCTGCATGCGTCGATTAAGAAATCGTTAGTTTTCAAAGATAAGAGATGGAATTACTGATCATATTCGTAAAGGCCAATGACATTCTTGATAGATAAATTATCTTCGTTGGCACTTGATCCCCTTATGGGGATATAAAGCCAACAAGGAAAAAGAAGAAATTATCTTCGAACGTGTGTGGTTAGGTTAGATTGTGTTAAATCAACATTAGTTAATTGAAGATTGCTCTTTAAATACCCTTTGTCTCTTTGCTTTATAGACGTAATTGCTAAAATCCTTTCTTATTCTTTCTATCTACTTATTGTCATCTTCATGGTATTCATTGTCGTGCATATACCTTCAGGGCACTATGTTTATACCGAAATGGTCTGCGTTTAAATGATTAATAACCGATTTGTTTAATTGCCATGTGCATAGTCAAGGTTGCACGTGACAGGATATCTTAATGTCATGATGACAAAAACTTAATCTATGGGTATAATAATACACTGTACAAAGTCTATATTACATATGCAAATGTGAAAGCAAATAGTTGACAGTTTTTAGATAGTGCTATTATTAGCCATGATGGGTGCCATGGACAAGGATAATTAGTGTTTTTCATTAATCTATAATAAAACTGAAATTTTATAAGATATTGAAATCATTTTATTATACATTCATTGATGTGCTTGAAAAAAAAAATTAAATAAGAATTGACGCAACAAATCTTTCATAATATTTGGTTGATAATCTTTTTATTGCAATTGTTTTAGCTCAAGCTAATGGTAATTCAGTAATGGCAACCTACGCTGATGTAAGTTGATTTTAAAGTTTGTTTATATACAATTATATCTTTATGTATAGTACAATAATTAATGAATATATTAACTGTTGTTGAGAACCAAAATTACTTTTAAAATACCCTTTGTCTCTCTGCTTTATAGATTTCATCATATATATTAATTATTGAATTAATATTTTCTGATATTTACAATTGGATTTGACATACAAAAAAATGTTATATAGTATTTGTGCCATGCAAACCTCTTACATATGTTTTTTTTTCTATATTTTGCTTTATTTTTTTTAATACAACACTCACGCATTGCTAGTTTATATTGTGATCTTAGTATTATGTACTCATGTTTATTCATATAAATAATTGGGTTTTTCCTTTGTAAATTTTCCATGTCCTTCAGTTTATTCTGTATAATATGTTTTCTGTTATCTATATTTCCTTCAACCATCATTAATAATATGCATGATAAACATCACTGACCTGTTGTATTAATTGATTCCTCATTTGTACAGGAAACTGGTACCGAATATATTCTTAATCAATATACATATTCATGGTACATTTATTTCAGACTTACTATATATGGAATGGCATTTGTCTTATCATTTTATCCATTGACATTAGATAATAATTAATTGTCTTGCCATTCACTCTTTCAGATCATACAAAGAACACGAGATGCGTTTTTCAGTGGAAAAACCAGACCTCTGGATTGGCGGATTAAACAGCTGAAACAATTTATATGCATGCTAGAGGATAACAGATCTGAAATTCAAGCAGCGCTTGCATCTGATTTACGACGGGTATTTATTATGAAATTAGTTGTAGCGCTTTCAATAAGAGAATTCAGCATGTTGATATTATTGCTCTGCTAATTACACATTTGCATCAAAAGCAATTTCTATTTTTAAATTTATTTACAGTGCAAATTTGAATCAAATGTCTTGGAGATTGACTATACCATAAATGACACAAAGCATATGCTTATGAACATTAAGGAATGGGCTGCTCCAGAGAAGGTGATGTCAAGCCAGATATAAACATTTTTTATGTCTATTTTTCAGAGATTGTTACAAATTAAGGAGATGGCTAGGTGCAACAGTAATTAATGTGTATAAATTATATAATTTTTTAGCCCCCCAAAGGATTCGTCAACATGTTGGATGGTGTTGAAATACGCAAGGATCCGTATGGCGTAGTTCTTGTAATAGGTGCATGGAACTATCCCTTGCAATTACTTTTGGTACCTGTCATGGGAGCACTAGCTGCTGGTAATTGTGTTATTCTTAAACCATCTGAAGTTTCTGCAGCTACAGCTAAAACTATTGCTAATATCATTCCAAAGTATTTGGACAATGTAAGTACCATCAAACGTATTTCTGATTTTACATTAGCGGTTCACATTGATCTATTATATCTTCTTAATAATTGCTATACTTTTACTAACTAATGATTGGTATATTTCAAGTATCATAGAAAATTTATGATGTTCTTATGCAGGAGTGTTTTCATGTTATCACTGGAGGAGTTGCGGAGACTACTGAAATTCTAAAACAAAGATTCGACTATATATTTTATACAGGATCAACTGCAGTGGGAAAAATTGTTCGTGAAGCTGCGAATAAATATTTGACACCAGTTACACTGGAACTTGGGGGCAAAAGGTATTCTACAGTAAAGATATCTATTTCCAGAATGTATAATATTATATGTGCATATTTTCAGCCCTGTGTATTTGGATAATACAGTAGACATGAATATAGCCGTAAAGCGTATCTTATGGGGAAAGTGCGTTAATGTAGGGCAGACGTGTATTGCACCTGATTACATTTTATGCACTGCAGAAGTTCAGAACCAATTTGTTCAAGAAGCTAAGAAAACTCTTAAGGAATGGTATGGAGAGAACCCAAAAGAAAGCCCAGACTTGTGTCGTATCGTCAACGAAAATCATTTTCAGTATGTAATAAAAATTCTTATAATCAGATCTTTTTTAAAAGCCCATTATACGAGTTGTATTTAGGATTTGAAAAATGTCTAAATTTTCAGACGTTTAGTGAATTTCTTGACGGGAAACGGTAAAGTAGCAATCGGGGGTGATACTGATGCAAGCGAAAAGTATATATCGCCGACCGTTTTAACTGATGTAAAACCAACCGATCCTATTATGCAGCAAGAAATTTTTGGACCAATCTTGCCCATGGTAACTGTAAACAACGCGTATGAAGCCATAAAATTTATAAATGAGCGGTGAGTATACTACATTTTTGTTGTCCGAAACAACTGACTTTCCTTGAAAATGAATGAGTAACTCCATTATTTTCATGAAAACATTCTTCACTGTCTTGCAGCATTTTACAAAGAATAACTGAAATATAAGGTGGCGGATCTATACAATTTTGTTTAATTTTACAATTAAAGTGTATTTTTACATCATATTTTTCATCATACAATTGCGAGAGAAGTTATATAGTGTTACTTACCAATTATAGTGACAACAACATTCATGACATACTATTTACATGTCAATATTTACGATAACGGAGTATACACTGCTGATATATTTCCTAAAATGATGAATTTTTTTGTTGTTGTCTGCCCAGCAATTCCCCACTTACGTTATACGTATTCACCAAGGACAAAGGTGTGAGTGAATTGTTGTTAAATCAAACTAGTAGCGGTGCTGTGTGCGTGAATGACACTATAATGCAGTACGCTGGTGAGTCGCGAATATCAAAATTGGGGTGGCGAGTAATTGGTTGAATGTAAATGGTATTAGTATTATCTATGCTCGAAATTGTCTTCTTGTCTTTCTTCATTAATAATTCTTCCTGTGAATGTGGCTTACGACTTTTCAGATACCCTAAGTAATTAATGATTGTTCCAATCATTTATTGCCAGCAGTTTCATATTAAATTTTTGCTTAGATCATGCATCCTCGTTTGTAGTGCATCGCTTTAGTAAATCATTCTACAGGACGAGTTAACGTACATTCATAATTACTTAACGATATCCTATGGGAATGCTTCATTATCATCATTTTGGCCTAAGTTCTACCCATCTTCTTTGTGTCAAGAAAACTACACCTATGAAAGAATGAATCATCTCTATTTTCATGGATATTTAATTTTTGTAGAATTTAATTCTATTGGTAATTGAATTTGAATTAAAGTACAAGTTCCTAAATATTTCAGTCCATCTACGAAGTTTATGTAGAGGTTGGCATAATTAATGATTCATATGTAATACAGAAAAAACAATTGAATGGTATAAAGTATGATTTGTACTAGAATTTTATGGGATGTGAATATTTCTTTTGCAATATTGTGGGGCATTCTGTAACTGTTTGTTTGTGTATATATTATACAGGGAGAAGCCTTTAGCGATGTATCTATTTAGCAACAACAAAGCAGACGTATCTCTAATTGTGCAGAATACGTGTAGTGGTGGTTTGGCTGTTAATGATACGATAATGCATATCGCAGGTATATGTTGAATACAAAACATTTTGTTAATCAATATTCAATCATTTACTTACTTACATACCAAAACTATTTGGCGATGATGAAATACTAACATCATTAGAAATTTTCTCCCTAGTGTATTTCTATAAATTTTTTGTTCTTTATAACACGAATTTCTCAAAGTTAAATAACGAAACTAGCACATGGTGTAGGAATTGCACGTTTATTTTGTAAAGAAAGGTATACAGTTGGGTGTTTGTAAGTACTATAATTGACATTGTGATGGTACTAGATTCAAAATTATAGCATAGTGTAAATAATTTAGTGTATGAACTTATATAATTAACTGTAATAAAATCGTGCCTATTTTTCCATAGTTGATACCTTACCGTTTGGTGGAGTCGGAGCGTCTGGCATGGGCGCATATCATGGAAAGCATACGTTTGATACATTCATACACAAGAAAGGCTGTCTTATTAAAAATTACAATAAGTTGGGCGAATATTTAGCTTCGTGAGTATCTAATGATCTAGGCTCTTTTATTATCCGAAGAATGTTTCTTGACATTTTCAATTTGTATTACAGGTGCCGCTATCCACCTTACACCGAGAAGAAACTGTCATTCTTGTCTTTTCTGATGGCTAAGCGACCTGGTATTCCAGGAATGAAATATTTGCCACACTTGATAATGTTCGGCTTGGGTATTGTCGCCACCATCGGTGTTAAGGCAGCCCTTAAGGTACACAAGACAGCACACTAATTTAATGGCTGTTCCACATTTTCAACTTCAGCTTGTATCCGCTGCTTTTCATTGCGAGCGCGACAAAGCGACCGATCACTTTTTGTTTCAAGCTCATTTCCTTTCGGAAAGTTATGATTATGATGATGAAATTTTAGTTAGAATCTTTCTACTTGAACGTGTATAGCAGATGATGATATATATCAATATTTGATTTTTTTATTCATTAGATGAATATATTGTAATCATAGTTGTTACTCGTTTTGAAAAATACGAATAGACTTTTGGTGACCCAAGGTATATCACGGTAGTATATTATGGCAGTTGTTAAAGTATTGTCTTATGCCAGTTTAGTTAGGTTCGAAATCGAATAATTTGATCATATACAGATTATACGATTTCGAATTTGTGATACATGGCAAACAGTGGCCAAAATTTTACTATCATCAAGTGGAAAATCGTTATGTAGATTAACTAACAATCAGTTTCACTGGTGCAGCTATCATGAATAAGCTTAACTATGATGTTGATGCTTAAAAACAATAGTTTACACACTATACACGCTAATTTACAAAGCGTAGTTTGCACAAGTAATGCTTAACATCACTCACGTTCTGTTTTAATATTTTTACACTCAATGCACAGTATAACAATTAGTAATGGTGTCAACTACGCGCGAATATTTGAATAATCGTAAACGGTGCTGGTACGGGAAACAGTTTGTGTTAACTCACAACGCAATAGTAACAACTTCACTTAGAATAATATATACCATAGTACCATATAATTTATAGAATTCAATATCCAAGATTCTTAAAATTATAACGTACAAACAAAATGGTGCTTCCTTTTGAAACGAGGTGAATGATTGTTTAATCCTAGATCGGTATACCGCTCTTCTTTTACGTCTTTAATCAGGCACGATAATGGGGATCTTAAAGTCTGATATTGTTTTTCCGGTGTTTCTAATCATTCAGTACTAAGTTTAAACTATATTGGGCTGTTATAAAGGGCGAATGATAGTCAAGAGAAAATTGACTTCGGGTGTACCGTGCTAGGGTTATCAGCATTCAGGAACAAGTTGAGGAATCAAATATACTCATATATTTTGTTGTTATACGATATAGGGATAGCATGCGGTGTTGATTAAAAAAAAATAATTCTCATTATATTAAGTGTTTACTTACAGTTACCATTAGCTCTTCCGTCTTTTATACTGTCCTCTTATGGAATTGAATAATTGCTTTAGATGCATTTACGGTGTAAAGGTTCACTCATGTAACAGAAACGGCTTTTAAGTGCGACATCAAACACTTCTTCTACGATAACGTTCCTTTATTTTTGAGTAACAGCTTGATGATACGCACAATTAAAAAAAATCTGATGCTGTAATAATTCCGACAATAAAGACACTATTATTCATTGTACACCTTGTCTACACCCTTTTCTCTCAAATTATTAGACCCTTTTCAATACAATAATAGAAATGAAAATTGTACTCTCACCACTGTAGGAAGTTTCCTTAATAGAAATGGAATTTAAATTTACCATATTTCATTAATCACGGTGGCGCTCTCATCGGTTTTCTTCCTTCTGTTACGTAATAAGCGACATTTATATGAATCCTTCACATCAGTTCAGTCGTTTATCAATTATAGATGTCATCTTAGTTTATTGTTAATGTTCTTTCATCACTAAATATTTGCTGTGTGACTGTGGCATTCATAATGGTCAAAAACATTAATTTGCCCAATATTAAGGAGATAATCACGCCGTGAATCATTCACAACCTGTTCTTAAGCTGGAATGAAATATATGCTGAAACATGAATTTTTGCAGGGTTCTGGCTACCAAGAGGAACAGATATAAGACGGTGTCTAAATGTAAATAAGAGCAGTACGAATTACAGCCTTTATATTCCCATCTTAACAACAATTAATTAAATATGTTAACACCCTAAATGATATTCTAGTTTGTCCACATTGCGATTATTACATCTGTGTCGTCACAACACTTTATGGAGCTTTGACAAATATCCAATATGCGTAATATACAATTGAACGTGCATATTAATTTTATAAGATTTATTTTTTATTAAAGAACATTTAAAACGTAAAGCAAGCACATAGATTACAAAGGAGCGGCATGGCAATTACGCAATAATATAATGGAACATTTATATTTGTATCTTTCTATAGCAAACAAAATAATTATATACTTCGTGTTGTACGTAAAAGCATTACTTACTGTATACTCCTATTATATCCTCTTATTCTTTAAGTATACTTATATCCATACTCCTTCAATTACGTGTTTTTAACAATGCTCGTGCAATTTTCTACTCTCCAGTGCTAGTTCGTTTAGTAGATTGAATGATATTTGTCAAGCGTCTCTTCGAAATGAGATCTGAATATCAAGTACGTATATGTTTCTTGCGACTGTTACTTTACAGACTTAATAGCCTGCACTCTATTTTCCGTAGAAAATGTCCCTTAACATCTTTAAGTAGATACAATTTACATGCGTAGCACATGGGTTACCGTTATCCGATATCTTTAATAAATGAAGGTTCTGAAGGCGCAGTAACGTGGCGTGCTTATTCTGCGATTATCTTTAACAAGTGCATGCACTACATCGCGTGGAGACTTAATCAAGTATTCAGTCACGCATCCTGATAGGTAAATTGTATGATAAGACACATGATAGACGCGCTATTAGAAATTCGAGTGACACAATTTAATAATAGGGAAACAAATTCTTTGTTGATCTTACTGCTCTTTGGCCAATTGTGGTTTTTTCAATTGCACTTTAGCAATCGAATCGATTGATTATTCTGTAGTTTGAAATGACACAGTGAGACTGTAACGAGCCGGACGATCGATGTGACATAAGCTCTGCTCTATTTGCATCAGATAGTTTGAAATTACCTAGCAGGGAAATTCGTAATTACAGCTGTGCACGATTGCGCTGTGTATAATTTGTCGAATACGAGATAGTATAAGCTGAGGCGGAATGAATGTTTATTCTATCAAGGGGCTTTGACGTCAGTGTGAAATTATAGATTATGAATTAGGGAATCGTGAGGGATAGTCGAAGATATTTCTTGTTAGAAGAATATTACACCCGTGCGCGCTATCGTATAGTAACTATTACATTGGTTCGCTTATCATGTACTCTTGACTATGCGCGACGATTCTTCCTACGTATTTTCGTTTTTCTGGAAAGCAGTATAAATCTCGTGGGCCCTATTATTTGACCTACGGCTATTCGTTATTTTTTCTCTGATTTCTAGCAGACTGTCGTTACGTGTGATTTTCATTTGCATGGAATTTGTATGAGTGTTGGGTTATAAAATAAATGTCAAAGTACATAAGCTGCGTATATATTTCCTGCATACTTACGAGAACCGCAGAAATATTCGTACGACGACGAAGTAGTAGATTTAACCGATAAAAAATTTTAACGACAAAACAATGGATTTACGGTTCTTGTTATTTGTATTTGTTTGTGCGGCGCGATCCAACGATGCCAAGGGATTGGCTGCACGATTTTTACGAGATTATTTTGCTGATAAATTTATACATCAAATTGTTGTATTTGCATGTTACAATTATTTTGGTATGTATACAAGTCGTATTTTAACTCATACAAGTATGCATGTTATTACGTAAAAAACTTGTCTTCTTAAACAGAAAGAGTGGAATTATCTCGACAATTAATGTTGTCCGATACAGAGCTGTCTTACATTTCAATTTCGGAAAATATTAATATGAGGGAAACCTTAGCAGTGAATTATTATAAGCTTGGTATAGTTCTTGATTTGGATTGTACGAACAGTGGGACAATCCTTGACAAGGTTTAAGTAAAATTTTTTTATATAGTTAACATATTTTGGAATTTGTATTAGGAATAACGAAAATTTAATACTAGTTTCAAAAGGAGCGTCTGCCGTATAACGAATCTTACTTTTGGTTGGCGATTTCCAAAGATTTTACGCCTCCTATGAAAATTCTTCGTGAACTTCCTCTCACTGTGGAGACAGAGTTTACTTTGGCACTTAACCACAACGAAATCTATTTACTTTACGACGTCTATAATCCAAGTTATCGTCACGGTGGTCATTTAAATGTTACGTATATGGGCGTTTGGAATTCTGCTGATGGTCTCTCTATACAGCTTACCCAGTACAAATACAAAAGACGTGCTGATTTTCAAGGCTTACATCTCAACTTTTCGATCGCGGTATAATATTTCTAGTAGAGGCACTAAAATTTTTATTATACAGAATTAATATATTATACAATTAATCGTACAATTATGGATATTGATACAGCTATCGAATCCGCCTGTACCGGACTTAATGACTTATATCTCCAATCCTATTAACCGCCATCTTGATACCATGCACCGATTTAATTATGCCCTTCTGCTGCAGCTGCGAGATTACTATAACTTTACGTAAGAATTTTTCCTAATGCATCTCGTGAAACCGTAGAAATGTTTAACGGAAAATTTAGTGAATTGTGATTTTCATTAATATCGTATAAGATAATACAATAATCATTTTCGTTATATTGATTTTACATAGAATGAATTTGATGCGAGCAGAAACTTGGGGATATTTAATAAATGGTAGTTTTAACGGATTGTTGGGAGATATGATTAATGGACTGGTCGACGTGGGTGCAACCCCATTACAATTTAAACGCGAGAGAATCGACGTTGCTGAATTTACAGTACAGACTTTAGTGGTCAGGTAACTCTCTATATATATTTTGTTGAATCTATCATTTACATTATAATTAATATATATATATATATGTATACATATATTCAGGCCTACTTTCTTTTTCCGTCATCCGAAAAAGGCCAGTGTACGCAATGGATTTCTGAGGCCATTCAGGGAAGAAGTTTGGTGGATGATTGTAGCAGTAGGACTTATATACTGGTTAATTTTATGGTTAACTGTTAAATTAGAATTATATTACAGTAAAAGAATGGCTTGTAGTACAATGGATTCACATCCGGGTTCAGAAACTGGTCTTATTTGTATGGCAGCCATCTCTCAGCAAGGTACGTGCAAATGATAATTTATAATTGTTGATTGAGACGAATATTATTTAGTGGCGTCTATGTTCGTCATATAGGCTTAACCGACAGTCCAAGATTGTATTCAGGCCGAGTAGTATTTTTATCTTTATTTTTTTGGGGGCTATTGCTTTATCAATTCTATTCAGCAAGTGTAGTGGGTTCGCTACTCGCAGAGCCACCCCGTTTTATAAATAACTTGAAAGATCTTCTGGAGAGCAATTTGGTAATTGGCATTCACGACATTGATTACAATCATGACTATTTTGCGGTAAGTTCTTTAGCTGAGCTGCAGGTATTGTAATACATAATACCCAGTATGCAATATGTAAAAGTTATATATCCACAATGTTAAAATGTCATAGTCAAGGATATGATAATTATGAAACATTTGACTTGCGTAACTATTATATTCCTGAGTGCGAAATTGTAATATTGCCGATACGTAGCTGCTACTTATTGGCTTGCTGGATAGCGATTATAATAACTTGACGTGTATTAATTGTACAAATCATTTTCAGACAACAAGTGACCCCGTCGCCTTAGAACTTTATAAGCGGAAAGTAGCGCCTAATAAGCATAGAGAAAAGGCGGCTTTTTACAATCACATAGACGGATTACGCAGAGTGAAGAAAGGCGGTTTTGCTTTTCACACAGACGCGAACACTGCGTATAAGATCATTGCGGTGAGTATTTTAGTTCATCAAATGTAAATGGACTAGACATCCCCGTGTATTCTGTGCCGCGCGATTTTGATATGTAGAATATATATATCCATATACAGCATTTCAATTGGTAAAGTCCATTTGTAGGTGTCGCGACAACCCAGGCTCGCATGACACCATATCACATAAGATGCCTAGTCTATTTACCTATTCAGTTCACGGTATTGTGATGGTAATTATTTAATCGCTTAGATGATACTTCAGCATGTCTTACTGTCGTAGGATACATTCTCGGAAGATGAAATTTGCGATTTGGTGGAAGTTCAGTTATTTCCGGCTAAGCACGTTGCAACTGTGACTAGCAAGCATTCACCGTTTAAGAAGATGGTGACTTATGGGTTCGTTTGTAAATTGATTACCAATACTGAATCGAAGGAGAATTGTCATCTGGATCTTAATTTAGTTATTTGATTTATTTGTATACGTGTTTGTTTTTAGAATGAGACAGATTGTGGAACATGGACTTTCAGAACGTTTGCTGCACGTGTGGCAATATAGACGACCAGCTTGCCCAGAAAGTCACAGTTCTACACCTGTCCCTGTATCATTGGGAGAATTTCTTCCAGTTATTTTGCTCTTATTGATGGGTTTAATTATGGCTGTTGCAGTTTTGGGCGTAGAGAATATTTTTAGACATCAAAGGTATCGTGAGCAGTTGTTGCATAATATATTTGTGATGCCAGGAATCAGAGATCAGACAGGGATCAATATATTTAAGGGCACTTCTAATCCCTAGTAAT
The DNA here is from genome assembly GCA_030142225.1 of Pachycephus smyrnensis. Classification (NCBI taxonomy): domain Eukaryota; kingdom Metazoa; phylum Arthropoda; class Insecta; order Hymenoptera; family Cephidae; genus Pachycephus; species Pachycephus smyrnensis. Next base: position 499,178 of record JARQST010000395.1, on the reverse strand, counting down.
ATCTATTCTCGAGTGATATTAAAATTATCTGTTAAGTAATGCCACTATGTCAGGAATATAGATCAAGTAAATGATTCTCGGAGAAATTTCATTTTTACACTGACTTTTAAAATATGAATTATGAATTTGTGTTATTGATCGAATAATTTGCTAATAATAATTACGTTAGTGATTAATTATTTGGATAATGAAACTTATTTCCGTACAGCCAGTAATTTTAGAAGTAATACAGACGTAAAAGCATACGTCATTAGGATTGATTATATTACATAGTAATATTACAAATTTGAAAGATTGGTTGTAATGATGGTGTAAAGCACCTAGTTGTCAGTTTGAGTCATAAGGTTGTGTAAACAATTTAACCATTCTTGTTGGATAGTCGTTACTATGCCGTCTTAAAATGTTACGAAGCTTCGACAATTTAGAATATATGAACTAATGTTATTACAGCATATCATTGTTCTCCTGAATGTAACCATCTTCACAGTATACCAAATAAATAGTATTTGCACCTGCAATCATTGTCATGCACGTTTTACATTTTATTATGGCATCATTATACAAGTACAAGATTATAGTGTACAAGTACAAGCAGTGTGAATGAAGTTAATAATTATTTATATTGTTTCTACAAATATCTCTGTGCAAGTTGTAAAATTGATTTTTTACATTTCTCTTTTACTTCTGGTATTACTGAAGCACACGATAACTTATCAGGTGTCTGTACAATTTGTAAAAGATTATTTTTCGGTAAAGTCTATTTGCGAAATCGTGGTCTTCGGATGTTTCGATCATTACGGTATGTATTGCAATATTCGCATATAAGTGTTCAAGCAAATTCGAATTAAAATATAATGTTTTAATACAGAAAACGTCAATTTAACAAGAGAAATGATGTTGAGAGATATAAGGATTTCTTATATTTCCATAACTGCTAATCTTAATATACAGAGTATACTTGGGCTCACTTACAGTAGAATTAGCATTACCCTTCATCTGGATTGTCAAATGGATGCAGATGTCTTTTATCAGGTTAACGTGTTGTTATTTATTAAAATTACAACAACATTGTACGTTACTGTTAAGCATTTACAGTTTTCCAGAACCAGTTGCTGTACAACGAATCATAATATTACTGGTTAATGATTTTTATGGGCGAGATCATTCCCATTGGGCGCAGTTGCCCAACAGGGTAAGTCAAGTACATTTTTTTTGCAAAAAATGACGAAAACAGTTTTATACGCTTGAACGATGCTCTGAATTTGTATTCTGGTCGTGCAGTGTTTATTTTTGTTTTTGTATGGGGATTATTTTTATATCAATTTTATTCGTTAAGTGTCCTGGGTTTGTTACGCAGATCCACCATGTTAAATCAATACACTGCAGGATCTCTACGACAGCGGAATGCCACTTGGCATCGAAGATATACCATACAATTATAACTTTTTTGCTCTAAGTTATTAATATTTTGTTTGATGAATTTTAATGTACCCTGTTTTGCATGCTGTTAATTATATGATCTTAAGATAACTTGTATTCATTTAGCGTTGCAATCTGTACCAGACAACAAATCATTCTTTGGCATTGGATATTTAAAAGAACAGAATAGTTCTTGATGCAGGACAAAACAATAAATAATTTTTTCATGCGCAAGAAGGGTTCTGAAAGGAAATTTTGGATTTTTTTCCGATGTCGCTACTGCGTACAAGATTGTCACGGTTAGAAATTAGAAATGTAACTAAGCGCTGTACAATTACTTTTATATTATTACTAAAATTTGAATTTTTCGTAGGAAACTTTTTCAAAGGACGAAATATGCGACATGGTGGAAATTTATATGAATCCGCCATACCGACTGGCTGCTAGATCAGGAAATCGAATTTGAAGAAAATGTTTACTTACGGATTAGTCATTTATATTATATTAATTTCGTTTGTTTGTCATTGAAGTAAATAAATATTTATTCAGAATGTGTCAAATTATTGAACACGGTTTGAAAGTTCATCAACAAAATATATGGCAATACAAACGTCCAGAATGTACAGGGAATCATAGTGCTCTACCGTCACCGGTTTCCTTGTCAGAATTCATTCCAGGAATTTTTCTTTTACTAATGGGAGTTGCAGCAGCCATGATAGCCATGTTTATTGAGAAATATATTGATTGGCACGTGCGCCAGAGTGATTTGCAATTGTTACATGGTATATGGATAATGTTAAAATTGAAACAGTTAATCGAAAGGAACGAAAGAAAAAGAAAGTCAATTAACAACAATGTGATATTACTTATGAAACTGTCTTAAGATTTTGGCTCGATGTTGTTAACTCATGACAATGAAAAAAAATTGTTTCATTTCGCTTTATGTTAATCACTGCACAGTTTTTTCAAGTTTGACATGCAAGTTATCCAATGAAAAATTGCACGATACCTACACGTATATTATATACACCATATATAAATATCAGGTCAAACAGGTTTACCTTGAGGCAGGGCCACACGGTCTATGTAAATAAATCTCATACGTTTATTTTCGTAACAAATAAATTTCGCACAGCGCTGCCTTTACCCGAAAGCGTTAGATATCTATAACTTCTTATCTATATATTTAAACTTGATTGTGTTTACAAATTTCATTTGAAGTTAGCGATTCGTCTGCACTGTAAAAATTCCGGTGTTAAAATCAACATCGAAGTGGTGTGTGTATATGTCCACAATCATTTCAGCGTAAATCGAGAGTGTTAATTGCGATCATCGAGACGTCGGACCGGCAATAATAGCGCTGCATGCTAAGTGACACTAGGCGCAGTGCATTGTTTACACTAGCGCGCGTTAATTTAACACTTTCCAATACCAATTTAACACTCTAAATTGACCTTGAATTCTTTCACCGACAGATATTTCAACAATTTAGTCAATATAATTTTCTTTCTGAAAATAGTGTTAAAATTGACACTATAATAGACAACACTGACCAAAAAATCCACACTCATGCGATTCAACACCGAAAATTTTTTACAGTGCGGAATTTTAGATTCACAAATTCGCGTGTGCACTAGAACACATACACATCCTTTTTAATTACTATCGAATGGTTCGTTATATTAAACTACACTACTGTCAAAGTGGTACTAACGGATTAACAAATAAAATATAATGATGCATGAAAAATATTGCAAAGACAAATATTTCTTTGAAAATAATTCCTACAAGTCCTCTAACTTCAAGAAAAGCTGTGAGTGTTTTATTGATTAGTATTAATGTATTAACGACCAATATATTACTCCGTTGATATATTTCTTTGAATATGGCGCTATTAACATATGTATTGTTTTATCATAAAAATTCTTGCTGTAAAAGAATTCATTCATAATCGGAAGTATACTTTTGGTAGTGTAGACACGTTCGGTTGATATTTTTTTTTTTACGAAGTATGGCTAACAATATGCCATACGAAGGTGAGATGTACGGTTTATGTATGAAAATATTATTCCATGTAAGCAAGACGTGCTCCATATATAGAAAGGCTACTTACAGCTCGAATTCGTCATAGCCTTCGTGTAAGTATATTTGTTTGTAGACACGGATGAGTATCTCGCATTAAAAATGATAACGTGTATGTGAGCGAAAACCCATGTGGAATATATGATTAACTGTTTCATTCAGTGCTTACGCGATGTTATTTCAATTTTCCTGTTCCTGATTAACACCTATAAAAACTTGGAGTGGGATACCTTTATAAGGCAGTGTACAGAAAGATTTTTTTAGCAGAGGCTTTTACAGTACTTCGTTGTGCAGATTCGAAAAGTAATAGAACGGTCAGTATTGATATTTCTTGTGCGAATTTATTCATCTTGAAATTTGTGCATATTACTTTTGTATTTGGTCTTTCTGTAGGAATATGATTGGCGTTTATGTCCTCGTGCTGGCCGTCATTGGCTGTAACGCAGTTTTCGCTGATGATTTTTACACTAATAAATATGACAATATAAATGTGAATAATATTTTAAGTAGCGAACGGCTTTTGCAGCGATATATTTTCTGTTTACTTGACAAAGGACCTTGTACATCTGACGGCCGTTTCTTTAAAGGTAAACTTTTGTATTTATTTAATTACAATATTTGACTATTTAATGGCTTTTAAATGAATGATAATTTTTTAACATTTTTTGGAATTGTTAGTCCACTAACTTGTACTTTTAATATGGTTATCAGTTGATTTGGTACAAATATTGAAAATTATAATTGTGGCAAGTAGGTACCTCAACTTTTATATAATGTCTCTGTTATAATTTGTAGAAATACTACCGGAGGCCTTAGCAACGAATTGTTCAAAGTGCAGCATGAAGCAAAAAGAAATAGTAAAAACCGTGACCTTGCATCTGATGAATAAAAAGCCCAACGAGTGGCAGAAATTTGTGGAGAAATACGATCCTGATAACAAATACAGAACTTCTTTCCTAAATTTCGTTATGTCGAGTTGAGCACAATTATATTAATAATTAATAGAAGGTTGCTATGATATTAACAAATTTACTATCGTTCACGTATAATTATTCAAAATTTTATTATACACTGTAATTTATTTATGCACTTAAAAATAAAATAAATTTCGTCAATTGTCATTTCTAACATAAATTACTGTGCTTTTCGTCATGTGATTGGTGATCGTTAGTTATCGTCAGGATTGTTTCAGTAAACCAATTATAAACTTAATTACATGGATATAATTTGAGGAAATAAGTTAGAAACACGTAGACAGACGTTTTTTTAAAATATTAACTGTATATTTTTCTGTTTAATATTTCCCTACATGTAGAATACCAACGATATTACTTTAAACACTTGTACATGTTATCAAAGCGCAATTAATACGTAAAATCACTCAAACTTATCAAACAATCTTAGTTCACGATTTTCTTCTTTTTGGCAGTTTCCACGAATATCTCAACCGCTTTTTTCCACTCTTCCGGGCGATTTTCCGTGTACCATACAACCACCTTATTGAACAAGACCTTTTGTCTCTCGGTGCATCTTCTACACTGCGTTACGAGTGATTCGGGAAAATTTCCTAAGTAAACAAATCAAATAGATATGTGCCCAATAACTGACTTCTTTAAGATGAAAAAAGAAATGTTCAAATCTGAATGTACAAACCTGCGAAGAATTTCGCATCAGGAGTCACACAGGGTCCAGAGCCAGTGAAACATTTAAAATACTGATCGCGTAGTCGATCGTTGGCTAAAATCTCATCAGCGTTAACGTAATCGTACTTGTCCGAATACAATTCGACATTCTCGCTCGACACAATGGCCACGGCGATCGTGGCCACGAGTAAAACGATGCAGACGGTACGAGACATTATTCTTTTGTCACTGATCGTATCGATCTCCTCGAATAGTACTGAGGATCGCTCCCGTGCTCTTCCGTATTTATACGTGCTGTTAAAGACCGGCATTTGCGCAATTTGTGTGGTACGGCTTCTGATCATCTCGTGACGACCATCGTCCTTGCGGTGGTCGATATTGATGATGTTTGCAAAAAAAGAATCGTCATTTTCATTAATTATTCTGACAGTTTGCCTCTCTGATAACTCAGCGTGTAAGACCGTATAGACTGCATGTGTTTTTTAAATCTATATTGCAGTATGAAACCTGTTTTGTACAGATGTAAAACTTGTTTAAATCGACTGGTAGATTTTGTTGTCTTTATTTTTTGAATTGTTTGTATTTGTACCACGTATTTCCGAGGTGACGGCGTACACTCGGAATCAACGTGATAGTACTTTTAACCTTTAGAGGACGTGCGGTTGTTTTAAGATAGTTCTTCAGGGAGGCAGAAGTCATTAACGCTAGAGACTAAATGTTATCATATTTTGTCAAACAAATATCGTAGCA
>JARQST010000395.1:479698-490631 GCA_030142225.1 Pachycephus smyrnensis | reverse complement strand
TGTCTAATAGTCGGTAATCCTAGCTGAATTTTTTCCCGTTATAACAGAAGACACAAAAATCTCGATTTGGAAAAAATGCACGCTTCTGAATTTAAAACGCTTATCCTGCAGAACTACCTTAACGAGTTTTACAGTTTTTGACTTGGAACTTGAATACATATGTCAAAGCGATACTGTAGGAATAATATGAGACCGATGTAGAGCCGAAAAATCGGCTTTCCGTCTTCTAGATGTTAATGTATACGTAAGTTACCAGTAAATTGTGATGTAGGAGACTCTCTTGCAATGAAAGCCATAGGAAGGCCAAAATATGTTTTTCTCGTGGACAGACTATAGATCGTACGATATGCGGCGAAGTCTAGTTTTTTCTAAGATATTTTTAAATATTCTACTAACTTTTCTCAAAATCAAGATCAATAAGACAAGTCAAACAGAGATATTGGAATATTTATTCGGAGTTATTATTCGCCAGTCATTGATTTTGACCGTCAGCAATGACGAATAAATATTTGTTGGAATTATGCGTCAGGACCTCTCTCTTTAATATTTTTCAATTATTGATGAAAATCTGTTACGGATGGACGCAAAGCAATGGTCCAAAGTTTTGTTGATTATGTATCATTGTATTGCAGAAAATCTTGTAAAATATTCGTATTTACGTATCTCATTTCATTATAAAGTATTACTTGAAATGATTCCCTTCGTAAGATATAAAAAAATATAAGTAATTTTCGTCACGCGAAGATACTGACGTGAATCAATTTTCTAGCGTTTATGAACATTTTCATTCACGTAATTAAAGTGTGTACGACGTTAATCACAGTGACGTCCGACATATTTATATTGCGACGTAATGTTCACTAGTAAATCTATAATTTACGAGCTTAACCTTTCGTTGTTATACTGGTGCGAATCGGACCAGCAGTTTCAAAATTTCTTTGTGTATTTCACGTAAATAGCTTGGAATCGGTCTACTCACTCTATAAAAAAAAGGTTAATTAAAATTGGTCAATTTGAACTGCAGATATAAGCTGCTGAAAACGTAAAAACCAAATTCGCACTAATGCGAGAAAGTCGGATGCAGAAAATAAGTGTGACTACGAAGTGTTGAGTCTAGTTGCAGTACGCACATCAGAGTAAAAAAAATTCAAGCGCATATGAATTAAAATGAAATACAAGAAAATGAGTTGATGGTTCACGTAAATGAGTTAATATAATTATATAATATTTTGAAATATTTTAATAATAAGTATCAGATGATTGACGTCTATGGTTAGAACTAAACAATCAATTATAGATCACACGATGTTAGAATATTGACAATACTGAAATTATATAGTAATCTCTGATACTCTGACCCTAATTGTGGTATTGCTTCTTGGTAATCTTTTGCATTTAAAATTGCAGGTGGCACTACGAAATGAAATAATTTATTATAGTCATATTTAAAAAAAAGCATAATTCAGCTTATGCAATCATCAAAGTGACATACAGTTAAAAGCATACTTTACAAAAATTTTATAATTAAAATCGTCAATATAGGTATATCGATAGTTCTTTGTACATATCCTATGTATAGTACAAGTCGCAATATTACTAACGCTTTCACGCTATAAACTATCTTGATCTGTTGAAATAATTAATCGTTTATATCGATTAAGAAACAATCTCATCAGTTTAATAATATTAGTGTAATAGAGTTTCTTGAAGCGTTGAACGAAATTTCCATTAATATGGTGTCGTTATTTGCAATGTTAATGCAGAATTTCAGTGTTGCCATCTGGCGGGAAACACTCACTCTACAATGATGTTTATCTCAGACAGCCGAGGCTCCGCATAGTTAGCCCCACTGAAATACAAGTATACTGGAACGCGTACGGCATTGGTGGGGGCCGCGTAGAGAGAGATAGCGAGGAAAACAGGCTGATGTAGTAGGTTGTCTCTATCGCACACTGTACAGTATCTGAAAAAGTTTAAGCTGTGATAAAGCACTGCGCACGGGGAGGACTAAGTCTACATAACCTGAAATAGTGACATGCCTATTTTATTACGTGCAAGGCAGCTGGCAAACTATACTCTTATATGTATTTATATTTCAGTGCTGGCACTGCTATGCGGCGTTACAACATTTTTGCAGGGCTTGTACACCACATGCGCAGTTCAATTCGACAAGGACAACCTACTACATGAAGTGAGTGAAACAGATGCGCGCTCGCCGGGTTACCGCAGAATTATAGCGTACGCGTTCCAGTATAGCTATATTTCAGTGGTTAGCCCCTGATCTGCGACGAATTTAAATAATTTTTTTTGCAATTCCCCAAATAGTGATCCAAGAGTGCCTAGCGCGCATGCGTGTGGATGAACGGGCGGCAACCTTCAAATAGTGAATTTGTATAAATTTTAGCTCAACGTCAGCTCAGTAATACGGTCGCAAAAGTAAACTTAAAGGAGGGAATGCTAAATAATGTCCTAGAGGAAAATGCCGTACCACAATATTTTATACTCAGGCCTAGTTTACACCGGGCGTATTAAGGTCTATTCATTTCATCGCCTCTTATGGGAATAAAATGAAAAGGATAGTCCTTAGTACACACGGTATAAACTCGGCCGAAGACAAAGGATGGTTTCCAAAGACCCAAATTATGACAAATGTGTCTGCGGGGATGATGCGGCTTTGAGGGCTCATTCAGACCAAATGCAGCGGGTAGCAGTTAGTGACCAATGGGAAGGTACCTTAATCCTCTCTAAATTCTGCAAGATGGAAACGTAGTCATTGACTGTCACTCAAAACAACTCGAAAATCAATGCTCTAGACGATGCTTGAGGTTAATCTAATGGAAGTGATTTCACGCATTACGAGTATTAACGGGCAAGAAGTATAGAAGTAAAAAGTTCTAATATTGAAATATTGAAATAATGAATTTAATAAATTTATATATCAACACTTAGAAATCAGAAACCACCGCGGGGAACACTTAGAAGTACTCGAAATTGCCAAATTTGTCGGAACGCAGACTTGCCGCGTAGGACCCGGACAGTGGGGTGAGCACTTAAGGGGGTGACCGGCTCGGGCGCTCATTCTTCCACGAGCCGGTCTCCTTTACTGGTCTCTTGGATGCTCCCATCCTATTCATTTCTTTTCTATCTTTTTGTCTTTTTAAACTTTTTCCCTTTCTTTTACTATTTTCTTTTTTCTTGCTATCTGTTAGTCTTTTCTTTCTTTCTTCTAATGTCACTCTGACTTCCCTCTCTCTCTTTCATCCTTATTTCTCTTATTTTTTTCGCCGGGCCAAATTAGACATTTCATATTCAGGGTTATCACTCTGTCAGAGTAGCTGCACGTAAGGCTATGGTGTCGGGGGGTGCCCTTCCGCCTCATCCGCCTCATCCGCTGAGTTTGCTCAGTGGGTCGGACCTAAGTTGTGGCCGGAACATGGTCCCACCGGATCTCCCGAGGGGGGTCTTCAGCTCCCTTAGAGTACGCTACGGCCATGGTCTGTAAGTGCAGTGAATTTGATTCTGTGAGCTCATTTTGCCAATCCGTTGTAAATACTCCAAGACGTTTTTGGAAACTGATCACTCGTGTAGGTTGTGACGACTCTATGTACCGGCGGGGAGGTCGTGCGGGGCAGTCCGTTGGCTCTGGGCAGTCTTTCCTGTGCTTGCGTTCCTTGGCCAACTACATTTGGCGTATAGGTGCATTTGGTCACCGGGTAGGTTATATAGTCGCTCTAAGTTGGAGACATTTTGCGCGGGGATCAATGGCTGACGGAGTTCGCCGCCGCCGGCGGACGTGATCCCTTATGCTTAACCTACTGAGCTTGCTCGGTGGGAAGTGGCGGAGGTTGTAGTAACAAATATCGTCCTACGGGATGTCTTGACGGTCGCCCGCAAGGGTACCGTTGGGTGCTATGCCCGTGGTGTTTCGTTGCGGTGAATCTGATAAGGGGTCGACCGCGTTTTGCTTATTACTTGGTGTAGCTTCTTTTCTTATTCTTGGCTAGTGCTCTACGTCTGCGGCTGAAGCTGTCACAGGTTGAAATCCCCCTCGAAGCCTTCGGGTTTCGATTGTGTGCATTTCGTACCACCGACGGTTTGATCCAGACTTTTACACATGTCTCGTAGTTAGAACTGAATCTGTAACCATCTCCTTATCCTTGGATGGACTAGTGTTCTGCGTCCGCGACTGATGCTGTCTCAGGTTTAAATCCCTCTCGAAAGCTCTATGTTCTCTGCGTCACAGCAGTCCGCAGTTACTTCGATGTCCGTCAGACGGGCCTATGCTGTACGTGGAGACTGGACTTCGATTGGGTGCATTTCTAACCGACGACAGCTTGGTGCAGGCCTTTCCACGTGTCCTCTTGTAATTTATAGTAAACCTGCATCCTTATCCTTATCCTTGAGGTTTTTCCCCTGAGTTTCTCAACTCGGTTTTTTTTCCTCAATCCCTAAGAACGGTCCTTGTTTGGACTACGGAGGGGCTGTAGCTCCCTTGTGGAGAGGTAGGGCCTCACAGAAATGGGCGGAGAGGAGTCCATTTTAAATCTTTTCTACTCTCTTCATTCCCTTTCCAACTTTAAAACACCTTTCTTCTATCATCTTTTCACTTCCTCGTTCTTCTTTCGTCGCGCTTTTCGACTCCACTTTCTCCTTCTACTTCTCTTTTACTAATTGATCTAATTATTTATTGAAAAGATATGAGGCAATTTCTTCCTTTTTCTTCCCGCGAGTTATTCAGCCAATCATCAATCGCGAAGGTTGGAATACTGGCGCTACTAGAGGCCACAGCTGAAACTACTATGACCCAAGAATCGGGATATTCCAACACATGAACTTTCGTCTCCTCTCTAATCTTATTTCCTGATAAGACCTATGGAATGGTGCGCCTGAAAGTATGCAATCGTAATACACCGAAGTAGTTCGAATTGCCGATTGGTAAGTCTTTATTATGATACAGTCTAATGTATTGAATTTCTACTGCACTTACAGCGATGAAAGTTATGTCGCGGTTTGTAATTATCCAAATATATGCATACGTATGATTAAATAATTATTGATCACCAAATTTAACATTTTATATTATTTTATATAAAGCAATCATGCTAAAACGTGCAAAATGATTTAATAATAATTCTAATTTGATGTAAAAACTTTTAAACTCACCTTTCTAATCAAGTTTCAACTACGATGTTGATTGTACATATATGTGCATTAAAGTAAGTGACTGACTATAGTTGCTATTGAGGTCATGTTCAACAAGTGGGTTTAAAAGCCAAAAGTTCAATGACCTGTCATTGGAACGGAATTCGTGATACCATAAGAAGAGCATACAGTGTGCAACTACATATACATACAGTCGGTCCACGAGTTCAAAATATATTTTTGACAGTTCGCAAAAAATGCAATCCTTAGCAAGTCACACGTGACTTTCTTTAAAATCATGGAAATGTATGTTAAAATAGAAAAATAAAATATATTTCAGTGCAAGAAGTGCATACTTTGTGATAAAAATAGTACATAGAGCCACGTTTGGCTTGTTAGAGACTTCATTGTTTTCGATCTGTCAAAAACACGTGGTACTCGTGTACCGTCTGTATGTATCGGCTATTTGGTCTATGTTAACTGCGCAAATATGTTTACAATTTCGAATAGCTTTCTCACTTTTGATTTCTCCCTTGAACCCGAATAAGAGCACAATTACAATTGGCGCATTATGAATGTGAATGACATACGAAATAAGCTGTCATTAATCTATTGTTGAGTTTAAGTAGACACAGTAAAATAACGAGTGGATATTCTGTATGGCGGAAACGGGAAAAGATTAATTACAAGATCTCGTCATTTTTTTTAATTATAATGACTTCCGCAATGTGCTTTACTGGACAATGATACATTCCTCGATTATATTCTTCCACGTTGGACGATATATACTCAGTGGATTTCTTATATGAATTAAAGTGAATCGCAGGATTTCTATGATTATATCAAGGAAATTTGTATTTTTTCTTTCTCAGATAAGATAAGTATTCATTGAATAACAGTACTTCTTAATTGCACAAGACTTTGTTGCAGGTGACCAATTTATCTTCTCAAGGTAATTTTTAACGTATGTAATCGATCGGAAAATAAACATCACGCTGTACGTTGATAATAATATTCTGTTTCGTACCACAGACTTTAATCTGCAGTTTCATGTTCCTATAACCCACATTGAAAAAATGATTTACTAACAAGGTTGTGCATCCATGATTGTAATAACATAGTTGTCATATCGATTACCGTACAGTGTGACAATTTTTAATCCCTCGATCTACAGCCTTAGGAAGCTAGAAAATACTTTCAAAAATTAGAATATAACTTCACCAGTCAGACATATATAATACAATAATTTTAATATATCGTTAATAATGTATTTGGTTTTATTAATGTTGTCCGGTGCGAATTTACATTGAGATACGAAAAAATGGTTTGGCAAGTCTTGAAGGGCGGGGACCACAAGGGTTATTGATTTTGTGTATTGGGGATGGCTTGAGGTTTTTTTTTTATTAAAATAGGACGATTGACATACTTATTTAGTAAAACGAGTATTTTATCATAGTCGTAACATAAGTTTTATGCACTTTCCGTGTTATCATCGATCCTCAGGCAAAAAAATCTCATAAGGGGTTGGCATCCTCTGTTACGATGGAAACTCGAGACCCTTTATAATCTCGAACGATGCTCTTTTAGGAGATCAATTTCAAGTCTAATAGCTGCCGCGTGAAACCAACAATCGTTGTAATTAACGGAACTCATGCTACGGATAGGCCAGTCTGCCTACCCATCTCGTAATAAATTATTTTCAGACATTCTTGAATTCAGTGCCCAGTCTGTCTGCGATTCGTTTCTGCAATATGGTGAATTTTTGTCTTCATTTGAGAAGAAACTGGATTTTTATAGATGCTGCAGAAAGGAGCGTCCTTGTGAATTGGCAAGGATATACTGTTTACAGTGATGTAACTAACTTTTGATTGCGCCATATTAACTGGCTGAATATGATGGTACTTGTGAACTGTATGAAAATTGACAATTTATTGTATTCATCTTTAATTATAGATATCTCGTGGCACTTTTAATATTCTAATTCTATTTCGTAGATAATCTTAATATTATTATGAAACTTGATCGAAATATATCCCGTCACATTATAAAGATCATGTGCGAGATTCATCTGAGAAGCATGGCTGTGCATGAACGTATAAAAAATTAAATAAAATAAATGACCATATTAAAATGAAGCTTCGTGTACACGCAGCTACTTATATAATCGATCATGAAAAAAAAATCGATGCTCGACTGCAACAATATAAATAATGCGAAAAGTAATAGCATTGCTACGCTGGCACGAATAGTTTTTTTGAATTACGTTAAAAGTTTGGAAAGTACCGTTATTTTAAGGAAATACCTATGGGATAACGCTGCCAAGAGGTAAGTCCTTGGAAAAATAACGAGGTCATCCATAGGAACTTGAATGATTTCATATTCATTTTCGAAAGGGGAATATATAGATACTTCAGAGATGTATTACGGCTACGCCCGTGAGCTGGAGAAGTGGAGGAAGTTCAACCCCACAGCATATAAAGTCGTAGCCTCGAGCTTTGTTCGGTTTACTCGTAATCGAGATGGAAGAGCGTTTGCTCGCGTTTACGTTAATTTTGTGCTTAGTGGTGATCGCCATACCGAAGGGAACAGAGGGTTACCTGTGGCCAAGGCAGGACACGTATACGACACGCTGGGACAAAGTCAACGTGGACGATATCCTCGACAGCAAGAGGCTCCTTCACTATTATTTTAATTGCCTAATGAGTAGGGGTCCTTGCCCGCCGGATGGTCATGAACTCAAGAGTGAGTTTTTCTTCTTTTTTTTTCTAGGAATAAAGAGATTACAAAAGGAAAGAAAAGTATTTATACCACTGCACGATGAAATTAGTAATACTGTGCAATTTAATTGCTGACTATATCTAAGGATATTTCAATACGATTTCTCAACGGATATTGCATCCTATTCGATTCCACTATCGGTTCTCTTGACTGGGTCAATGATCTTGAAATAGCTTTGAATGGCTATATGCAGCGGGTTGGAATTCTTGCGCAATTCTCTGTCGTTGAAATGGTGCACCGTGATAAATGTTTGCTTGGTTGTTGTTGGGATGAATATATAGATATAATGTTTTTAAACGATTCCTGTCTATCATTTGTATCATCGATTACGGTACATTTATTTTATATTATTGTACACTACTAATTTATATGTAAAGTATATGTGGTAGAGGTTGGCTTACTTTTACTTGTACCCTAATTTTCATCAAGGTTATTACATTTAAAAATGTCTTAGAAGCGTTTCTTGTTCCATCAACGTAATGCTTCCTGTTATTATTGCTACGTCGTGAATCGTTTCTTTCTGTGTCGACTTTCGCTGAAATTTCTCTTGTTTTCCCGGTCGTAAAAGTTAAGAGAGTCATACCGACGGCCAAGGTTGATTATACGGGAATTCACTGCAGGTACATTACCTTATTATATGTTTCAATTCCATTTGTCACTGTTGAAATTATAATGAAGCCCATCTTGATTCACCACTCTTTACGTCATTAGGATATTTAATAATTCTCATAGTGGCGTATTGATAATCCGCACGTAATTCTAAATCATCTATCCAGTCATTCATCAGCGATCAGTGCTAACCAAAAATAAAATATTCACTTGACGAATTATGAGAAATTGAATTTTCATATTTTTATGTATATACATATATTTTATTAAAATTATGTAATTTCAGGAGTTTTGCCGGAAGCTCTGGAAACAGCCTGTGCAAAATGTACCAAGAGTCAAATCGAAGGATCGATCAAAGTGATAAGATACCTCAGGTGGGTTATATCAAATTATTTCGTATTCATTGTATTTTTGCATATTTTCAAGCTTTGCATATATTCCAATGTGTCATGCACTTTTATTGACTTACATACGTGCTTTTACGCACGCGGATATGTATCTATACGCTTGATCGGAGAAGAATTGTGTCGCGCATACCGAAATCAGTACTAGGAAGTAAGTTCGCGTGTGCTATGAAAATTAATCAGAACTACAGCATGACTTGGTATGGAGTTGGTAACAGTATCGGCAAATAGACGAGTGGCATTTGAATGCGCTTCGAATTAGCCTTCGAGAACAGTTCAGATGGCACCATTTGTGGTTACGCCGTATCATGCAGATTTCGCAGCATTATATAAGATACTACACATGCTGCAAAATATTCGTTAATATTGCGTAATTATGCACGAGCAGTCATTCTTTAATCATATAGTCATTATATTGTTTTCGTGGATTATCTTATAATTTATGCTTATTATTATTCTCGTGCTTCAAGTTCGAATTCTATTGTGTTTCTTAATTATTTTTATGAACAATCTACAGTATCAACATTGTAATGTATTCTGTATGTTTTTAGGGAATTTGAGCCTGGGAAATTCAAGCAACTCGCCGAGAGATACGATCCGCAGGGCATATACAGACAACGATACTTTGAACAATCATTAGATAATAATACGGCATAAAGAAATGTTAATTATCGTAGATCATTGTTCATGCATATCATTTGTCGTTTCACGAATGACGACTTCCGTCATCATGTTAATCCTCGAAAAGTATCAATACTCAGCTTCTTGTATGTTACATGAAGTTCAATGTAGATATAGTTATTTTAAGTAATCTTATACACTTGTGATAATGCATATGAGTGAGTTATTTTTGTAAATGAACAGTTTTTTTAATTAAAGTTCTTCCTTCTTTATCCACTTATCTTTTCTAAAATTTTCAAAAAATACTGGCAGTGCATAAGGAAATGTCTCGATCTTTGATTACTATGTATAGATATGTACGGTGATTCAGGACTATTGCACCAACTGTAGTTAGCCCCTCAATTTAATTTCTATGGTAGAACTTTGAGTAGATATAACTTGGATTGGATATAACTTGGATTGGATATAAATACGGCCTTTTCCTTAAAAGTTTTGAAGAAAAATTCAAAATGGAAAATAGAATGGTCCATAAATGATGCTCCTACAGTCTGATTTGGGATTGCATTTATTTTGAGAAAATTCATATAAATTCGCAAGGCTGAGTGGCTGTATCTCTGCAGTGGTTGAATTTAGCAATTTTTTGTTTATTCATCTTTAATTTTGTTCTCGACCAATCGTGTGTCTCGAAGCATGCGCAGTGAGTGGCGTAAATCGAAACTACTAAATAAACCTCTAAGAATCAAGATCATTTTTTAAGTCGACTATGCAGCAGATTCGTCTTGTCCGTAAAATAATTTTTCAATACATCTTTTTTTGGAATTTGCTCGACATGCCATCTGTGGTCGTAAAGAATTAATAAAAATACTAGTTACCTCTCTGGTTATTGATATCAACACAAGGAGCGCTATAAGAAACATTTATAATGTCTTTACTTGAACTGATTAATGATACATCTGAAATACGCTCCTCAATATATATTTAAACAAATTTATTTAATGTTCTCTACAATTCATATCACGAACTGATCGATAAAGTTCAGTTACATTGCTAATTCACTGGTGTGCTAACAGATGGCGACAGTTCAAGTCTTCTACACCTCGTTCTGCATTTTAGTATTAAACGAAATTCTTTATCACCTGATTGTTTAATAAGAACCGATTTTCTATTGCATTAAATATTCAATAAGCATTGAGGTTTTTTTTCTCGGCTTCAAATACATTCGAAAAGGACACCAAGATTGATAACTATATATGAACAAGTGAATATTGGAATCAAGAGACTCGGTCGAGTCTCGCGCCACGCACAGGCAACCGGCTGTACAGGGCACGGCCCGCCGAGTCTCTTTACCCGAGTCAACTCTTGTACCTGTGTTTGGAATC
>JARQST010000395.1:345661-479279 GCA_030142225.1 Pachycephus smyrnensis | reverse complement strand
TGTTGAACAATAATGTAAGAATTCACATCAATCCTGTACTTGGCGAAGTTTTTTACACGAAAGTGTTTTTGGGGGCGTTGCAGTGAACAAAAGCAGAGAGCTGTTTCTCAATTCTTTATTATCTTAACCTAACCAAAAATACCACAATGATCCTAAGCATTCCGTAATAATTGAATAAAACACGTTGCGAACAACATTCCATGTATAATAACAGTAATACAATTTTGTAAACAGGACCAACATTTTCCACTACCATCATATTAATAACAGTACCATGTTACGTTACAATCAACAATCTAATTTACCGAATTTTTGTTCAAAAGCGGCAGCTTTCTCTTCTTGGGGATCGATACGTTTCAGTATTTCATCATAATCTGCTCTTCGAGTCTTGCAGATGTAAGACAGAGTCTCACGAATTTTATTCACTTGTGCGGGAGAGCACTTAGCGCACAGGGTATCTAATGCTTTCGGAAACACTCCTATAAAAATTTAACACTCTATTGTATTACAGACAAGTAAAGTCACTGAAATTCATTCGTAAATAATAATTGACGTATTAAAATTATCATAGTCTTCATTTGCAACCTGTTATCACTAAACGTATTATAATCACTTACGTAAAATTATCGAAGAACTATGTAAAAATTATACATACTCTTTAGTTCCAATGCTCCCTGAGGACAGCGTGTTGCCTTCTCTTGTAGAAAGCATTCTTTGTACTTTTGAAACAATCGTTGATTATCGATAATCTCTTTGACATTAATACTGTCAAATTTGTTAGAATAATATTCTTGTGCAAAAGCAACCGTCAAAACAGCAAGAGATACAGTTATAAATTGCATGTTGACTTGTGCGTTGGGACAATTCTCAGGCAATGACGACTACGAGAATGATATCACGTTCATCCGATTTAGTGATATTTATACCATGCGTTTCTGCATAATATTCAGAAGTACTTGGTATGGCCTTGCGTTAATGTCTAGCGCGAAACCAGTCCGTACCAAATGGTAAGGATACAACAAAAGCATTATGCGTCATTCGGTGGTTTTCACGGTCATAATCAAGTCACGGGTATCGACTTGTGTAGCTTTATGAATACACCACATACGGTCTATAGTTTAAGTCATAATAAAACAAAATTTGACAGATGTTAATCAAACCTGTAGCACCGGTATCGCCTTATACGAGACACGGCCTGCGCCTTGACACGAAATTCGCTGTGAATAATAATACTATAATTCTATGCACGTTTCATTTGTTATATATAAATTCAAACGTGTTACGAGAAGCCGTGACATGACGTTTGCACGGAAGGAAATAATATTTACGTAAATAATGCCCATGTAAAATTTAAATTAGTTTAGAAAAATATGTAATTCCGAAAATGTACGAGTATGCGATTCGTGTTTCTTAGTAACAAAAAAAATCAAATCGCAGTGAATAACCTCGAATCTTTATACTGTATCTGTATTCGATAATATGGATGCTCTCGCTATGGTGCATGACGTTTCGAGTTCGGAAAAAGCAATAAACCTGCAGGAGCTTAAGAGTACGTGTGCATCCTTGGTTGGGCAGGATTGCAGGAGTAATGGAAAGTTTTGTAGTTGTTGCGGACGTATTATTTGCACAGCCAATTCTTGCGAAACTCGGTATATCCCGTGTTTCAAGAACAACGAGGAAAGTGAGTTGGAGCTAACTCGGGATAAAATGTCTTGCGAATTTAACTCACCTTGCAAATGTATGGAGGATGTCAGTTGCACGGTAAGCTACTCGAAGAACATCGAACTCGGGGAATGCGTTTGCGAAAAGTCATTGGACTCGATGTCGGGATGGAATGAACGTTCGTGTGCGAATTCTGAAGAATCAAAATGTCAAGGACCTTGCGAAAATACTCGGAACGACAAGTCTAATTTTAAAATTTCAATGCTCGCCAAAACCTCATTTCTTTGTTCGTCTCCGTATACGGAAGACGACATAAAAGAATTTGCAAGAATCATTCAAGAGAAATTGAATGAAGAATTGGCACATAAAACTATCACAAACGTTTCTGAATCGGGTCAATCGATGATGAATGAACTTTGTTTTTTACGTGGGGAAACTTATATCGACAAGTCTGATATATGTTCAATGATATCTGACGGCCATGACACTTACCACTTTGGAGTATCTCCAGTCTTGGAATCTCAAGAAGTTTGTGAATCCTCTGAAGGTCTTGAGTGTCAAATGCAACCGGAAGTAACTGACAACACTGTTTGTGCACACGTCGAAAATATACATGCAAAAAGAGTGGAGCATACGGAAGAGTCGATTTGCGAACAGATTGGCAAAATTTGCAAACGTCGACAGCCTGTCTTTCTTGATCATCAGAAAAACTTCGTGCCACATGCCTCTTTCGCTCCGAAGAGCGTGGAACCTTTCAAGATTGGCAACGTTGGCGTTTCCCAAGAAATCAGCAAATGGGGAAGATGTCACGACATCGTTGATAACGTTTTATACCAACGGGACGACAGGATGAGGAAAATGGGGAAGCTCTCGAAGGAGACATCCTCCATAGATAAAATTGATACTTGCGTGCATTTTCATGAGAATATGGTCGACTATCTGTTGACTAATGTCTGTGGACATGACGAGCCGTGTCGTCAGATAGAAAAAAATTGCAAAAGAGATGACGAAAAAAGTGGACAAATAACTTGCAATCGTTCGTCGCACATTTGTAGTGTGCGAAGTGATGGTGTCTGTGTCACTGGGGATGATTTTGATGATCTGAATAGATTCAAAGATATACATACTTATGGATGTGCACAGCTTTGTCGCAGACTTATTAAATGGTTTATTGAATCCTGGATTACTAAAAAAAAATGTTATTAAATGGTTACCATTTATTTTTTATGCAGGTGCCATAGATTGTCTAAAACATGGAATTTTATACGAGAACATCCCCACATTGTCGTTCATCTACCTTCCCTTGGTTATCCTGATGATCTGATAAAGAGGGCCGGAAGTGCATTCGATTTGGTGCAAAATATACAAGTTGTATTACAATTCATTATTGCGCACTGAACACCAAATTAAAAGTTGGCATTTGTAATAATCAGGTGAGTCGTATCGCTTGGTTGGAAAACGAAAACTGTCAAGTGTTATACATATGCCCGACTACTGAAACACCAGAAATCATTAACATATTATATGATTTAATAAAAAATGTTCGACCCGACATTTCTACCTCAAGACTTTGGATAGTTCCAATACAAGAGAAATATTCCAATATACAGTATTATTTTTTAATATACAATTCAAATAGTCTTATATTACAACGTAATTGATTCCTGTCATTGACCTTAGATATCAATAAAAAAATCCGATATTTTTCTAGTACAATAAAGAAACATATAAGTGGAAGCGACAACCTGTTTTGTGCACCCCGAAGTTATCGAAGAGTCCGATATTTAACTGCTGGTCGACGAGCTTTTTTATTACCTGGCTTAATGCAAGATATTGATGTCTGTATTGCTTGTGAATTGAGAATGCCTGTAATGGGTAAGTGCATTAAGAGTCGATGGGACATACAAATAAATCAATAAACTCTTGTAAAATAATTCTTGGACATTTTGATATTACCGTATGCTCTTGTAGGAGCAGCACTGAAGTTCCAGAGATTTTTCTCGAATAAAAGTAACGTAGTGCAATTTTTAATGGAAAATGGTTTTGATCAACCACCTTTTGTAACTGGTATCAGTAACTTTTATGAGGTAACGATCACTTTTATTATTGGCTGTTGAACTTTAGGTCAAATTGTCATTGACTTCATTACTACAGCTATGTAAAGGTTTGGCTTCTACGATGTTGGCTTTTCCATCCCAGAAGAAATGGTTGGTCAAGATCAACATTGGCTTTAACGGATATCAAACGGCCGTGTTAAACTTTAACAAGGGCCCAGTCAGCCGTGCAATAAAGATCAAAGTAAGAATCACTTTGAAATATTATTCGAAATACAAATCCTAAAAATACAATACTTATACTTTTCATAATTATCAGAAACATTTGTGCAACTTTGATGAGGAAGGTTTAACCTGCTTGTTAGTTAAACACCTACAAAAAGAATTACAGCTAAATAAACGGATATACAAGAGTTACCAAGAATTTATACATGATCTGGAGACTTATGGTAAAATTAGGAAATGTGTTCCTTGATATTCTTGTTATAAAAAATTATTCAGGTCAAAACGAGTTTGTCTTGAGGAACGAATGCATAAGCCATTCGGTCGCATCTTATGCATTCGCCGTAAAGGAACAAATCATTTATTTCTTGCATGTATTAAGACCAGAAATGGTGCAGATCAGCAAATATTGCCGTTCAATCTCCATTAAGAATATTTTTTCTGTAAATTCGACTCCGCTCAATTTACTGGTTTACTTAGAATTTTGCTAATAAAAATATGCACAAACTATTTTTGCATGTAATAAGACCGTTCCGCCCAGCCATGCCTAAAAATGTCTGTTACATCTCATTACTGTAATATATATTACCGTAGGTGGTATAATACAAGGCTGTCCAGTATACAAGTATCATAGAGTTAGTCTTGGAGTCTTCATTGAACACGACACAGCAATACCTGTCCTGAAAGGAACTGCAGACGTGATCCAGTTAAACTCAGATATGAGGACTGACGTTGGCTACAGCATTCCCCAGTCAACAATTTCTCCTGATATTCTTGAAATATTAGCTATCAACGTTGGAAAGGCTTTACAGAATGAACAGTTGATGGGATACTTTGGATTGGATGTGATAATTTTCACAAATCAGTGCAATGTACTTGATACTCTCTAAAAACATCAACTATACATATAGTTTAAAAACAATTTGTATCGAGACTTCGTTATAATCAATTTAATATCATCGTTACTAATTTTAAGTCAAGTTTGATTCGTTTTAGAAATAACTCTGCAATATCCCTGACATTTAGTATTGCGATTCTAATTACCAAGTTCTATTTCCGTTGGTGAATTAGATTCAAGAATTATGGATAGTGGATATAGATCCTCACTATACAGATTTATTGGCATACACGGATTGGATAAAGTTTTGTTTAGGAAATTGCAAGTGCTGCTGTATCAGGTAATTTTGGCAGCCTTTCTTGGCTAAAATTCACAGTCGTCTCTGGTTTGAATTGTGCATGAATGTTCAAGCAGGAGAAATGAAGCTGACGAACAGAGAGTGGAGTCAATCAGTGCAGGAAGCATGAAGTTAATTTCAAAAGTAAAAGAGAGAAGATATACGGTATGCAGTGGAAAACTGCATAGCAATGGATTAAGAAAATATTGTACTCCGACGCTTGTAAGGCTTTGCAAGCAGCACCAAGTTTTTTATGATCACAAGGTAAGCGAGAAAATGAAAAAGGAATAATGGAGTTAAGAAACTTTTTTTATGTATTTTTTTAAGACAAAATGTGGATGCATTGTATATCCTACTGATTCGAAAAGACGTGCTATGAGTGTGATCTCGATATATCCCAGCAGAGAAATGGCGATGAAGAAATTTATAGAGGCTTTAAGGACACTGCATGAGCTATCGCTCGGGAAGAATAATGGCGGAATCGAAGCTAATATCCTCGTATGTTTAAAGTTATATGTCATCGTCCTTTAAGCAATGATTCTACCTCATTTCAGAAACTTGCGAGGGACTTGGAGAAAGGATATGGTATAGTTTAATAAATGACGTAATATATTCTAAATTGTTCAATAAAAACAATTTCGTATCAACCACACGAAATCACCTTTATCTACCACGTTGATAATCGATAAAATTTCATGTAACGCCACAAACCACGTATAGAAATGGATATGCGGTAGCCTTTTCGAATTTATTAAAAGTGAATTTATTAAAAGTGAATTGTGGCTCAATTGCTTGTGTGACTAGCAATAAATAAATTCGTTACTCGACAGCATGTATGTTGCGTATTACTTTTCTGGATGACGTATTATACGAAGTATTTAAAATTGTAAATTAATACATCGTGCAATTGTATACTCAATCCATGACTCCAATACTAAATCTAGGGGACTCTTTTGTATTGAAAACCACAAACAGATGGCCCGCCCTTCCTTAAAGGCATTTTACTCGTCCATGGACGTATACCTTTTGCTGATGGGACAGATTGATTATAGTCAAATCTGACTGCGAAATTTGATTATGTTTCATTGTCACTCAACACAATATTCGCATTAATAGGTACGTAAAAGTAGTGCTTAATATTTCATTATCATTGTCTTGTCTTTGTTATATGAGAAATTTCATGGCACCGAACTAAAGGGTATTCTATGGTTATTTCAGTATATCCCTTAGTTGAACGAAAATCCAATCGACCGAATCTCGTAAAAGGTTTGAGATAACACGAATGTTAGGAGGATTAGATGACGATAACATCATGCTGGTTGGGCCTCTATGCTTTTCGTGGTCAGCTTATTAGACGTATCACTCGAATTCATCTAGCGAGAAACCAAAAAGGGTGATTGTACTTGATTTGAGAAGTAAAATTACTTTCACGATTTCCATTTGCAGCTATATCCGATTTGGCCATCTTGTAGATTTCTCGTGGAGATGATAAACCTAATTTATACGTAGAGTGGCTCTTACTTTCGTGTAAGAGTGACCTGTTTAAAGGACAAAGAGTTATCCTTCACCACGTTAAATTTAACATTAAACAAAAATACGTTTTTAGTATGCGTATCTGCGGTTGATAACTCGAATTAAATATAATAAATTATAGTTTGCATTATCGGATAACGTATATTCGGATAATTATCATTTACCTTGCGAGTAAGCGTAGATAAATAACGAGCAAGACAAGTTATCGCGATAACTTCTACCAAGTGAAATATGAAGCTCATAGTTCGCATCTAACAATTCCGAAAAAGCCGTGTTCAGCATTCTGTCACAGATGTTGATAATTCCGATTTTGAGTAAAAGTTGTTCACCCCGCTGATACGAATCTTTGCAAAATAATTAATAATACCCCATCCAATTACCCGTCTACGACCATTAACGTCAACTACGAATTTCCTTACCAGGCGAATTTCAAATTGTCAACTGGCCATTTTTATCAGTACGGACACAATTATAGCTTTATGCTCCTCGTCCCCTTGTTTTTTTGACTTTTTGCTATAAAACTGAAATTTCCCTATGTTCATCCGCTTGCGAAACTTTTGACTGGACAAAAGTACCGCTGTGGAATAAATGCATGAAGCTTTTGCGAAAAGGGACCGCGCAACTGAAATTATATTGAAAAAGTTCGCCCAATGTACATAGATATAGAGCTATACGGAATTTCAACACACCATTACACACATGCATCCTTTATTATTAGCGATGCGCAAGTCTACCTTACTATTTCCGAAGTTCATTCATACGGTTCGTCAGTGATGCAGAATAATTTTATATGCGTCACGAATCTATAGGAGTACGTTTTTCGTCACGTTGTCGTAGTAGGTATAACTGGCACTCGATATCATTGAAATTACTCCACAGGCTTTTCCCGGAGTGCTTCCACCTACCCATCCAAACTCAATAACCCACCGAGAATAGATATGATATTCTACCCACAATTTTTCACGGTAACGTTAAATTGTCCAAAATTGAATATCACCCTAATTCCACGACGATAAATTACTTCATTAACTCGGAACAAATAATACTGCGCCAATATTAATTAACTTCGAAGAGTATCAAATTATATTACGAAAATGAACAAAAGGGGTCTCGTGATAAGGTACAAAGACAAAATGGATGGACGAGTAACAAAAATTCCAATTTCACGAAAAACTTGAAAAGGTCACTCGTGTATCGTTGCACACTTTTATAAATTAGATATAGGTACCCATATATATAGATACAGTCTGTAAAATTGCAGCGGACCAGTACCGAGAGTACGTGAGTCGATTGTATAGTGTTGCCCACTCAGAAGATATAAAGGTGGTCCATATCAGTATTAGTACGACTATCACCTGATACGAGCTACCCTATAAGAATTCAAGGCACATTCCAACTGTGCGATACTACCTTTGTTGCCTGCTAATGAAAGTTAAATAATTTTGTTATTCCAATTGCCCTTAGAGCACTGCCAGTTAGATTTTCTTCAAAACAGGTAAATCACCCTGCTACATATATATTTTATTGATAAAAATATGCTTGGTTATATTCGTATAATACAGTTCGTATACAGAAGTGAAATCCAGCCGTTTCGGCGATATTCTGTTTCATGACAAATTATCTTAGGACGTTGGCAGCCCTTAGCGTTAATCGATACCCAACAACTGTCTGGGTTACGCATAGTGGAGACTATAGAATATAACCCTCTGCATATTTAATATCGTGGTGGGCATTCGCCATCGCGCTTCAAATACGCCTGTCCTCGATGAGAGGCAATTTGTAGCTTGGCGTCATAGAGTTCTATGTGTATTTTTCCCATGGGTCAGGGACCAGCAGCGACGAGGGTGGTTGAAGAACGTTGACGAAGGCCAGGGATAATAGAATTGCGAGGAGGTGATGACACGATAAGTCCCCGTAGGATCAGTTGGGTCACCATGGTTTTGTCAAAGCATCATCAACCTGATATCGGATCGGTATAATTTGGTCACAGGTTATAGGATCAGTAAACCTTATATTATGCGATAGGATGAGCTGACTGGGAATTACATAGGTTGGTTACTGGCAATGGAGTCCTTAATGATCGCTAATGACGGTGACTCTCGCTTTCCGCGAATTACGCACTCGGAATTAATTGCGTAATGATCTGTAGTGTAACGAGTCTAATTTTTTTCGTGTAAATTAACGATTTTTTATATTGTTTATACAATATAGATCCGCTTGCGCACGGATGCTGCGCATCGCTTTTAAATTGAATTCGATAATTCCTTTGTTTTGATATGGACGACTTTTTCTTTTCTATTCTTTATGGAATATGGAATTGTTTTCTCAAAGGTAAAGGAAGACTGCGGAGTAATAAGATTCGTTGTGTGCACCTGCAAGTACTGAAGGAGCCATACTCGTATACGTGTAAGTCGAGAGGACTGCCACTTCACACTACCTGCTAATGAATCAGTGCTTCACCATCCACAAAGCTGTAGGCTGGAAGAAAATGCTAAGAAAAATTTACGAATATCCAGACTAGATGTTTAGGTCTACTCTGTGCGTTTTATTTGATATTATTAGACATTCTTAGATTTATCATTACACTGGGACGCTAAACAGTGAATTAAATGATAATAAATGTTTTCATGAAATTCACGGTTTTCATTTACCTATCAGAATATTCTAGGAATGACATTTGTCTCTTTATTTATCAAACGTCAGCATATCTGGCTCATATTAATTTCATTAACATCTCAGCATCCCCATAAAGCATCTGGACTATGATGGAGCAATGTACCTACTTGCCTCAGGCATGATTGCTGTCTGCAATCCCAGCTTTCATATACCTAGAAGTTATTTCTGCAATCAAAAATGCTTCAAGCTTCAAGATTGATGTTGAGTAATTCAAGAACTATTCAACTTTAAGAAACGTATTGTTTAACATACGGATATATGAGAACAGGCAAGTAATTGTATGATATATAATGTACTAAACGCGAGTGTGATATTCAAGGAATTTCATCGATTATTCCAATTTTTTGAATTTATATGCTTCCCTCGAAGAAGGTTGTATCTGAGTTGCTTTTCAGCGAGAGCGTGAAAATTGAATTTACCAATAGCGAATTTATTACGCCATATAACTGACCATACAGATAGATCAATAAACGTATACAGGGTGAAATTGTGTAAATATGCTTCTAAAATTTTCCGGAGTTAACCTTTTCATAATAATCATTAGTAAAATGGTATGAATTTATACGCATATCTACGACTTCTTTCTTTAGCCTAGAATTTCTGAAGTATTCAAGAGCCAAGGAAGCTCGGAGAACAAAATATTTGAAGAATGACTGTGTTTTCTTCTTGTGACCCTCTTACATATCTACGCCTTGGCACAAATAACCCTATATAGTTTCACATATAGGAAACGCGGCCAGCAAGGTCAACAATCTGCCAGTGGCTGTAGCCGCCACACTTTACTACATGGGAAACAGAAAAAGGGGACTGTGTTTGGTTATGGCATTTTGTTCTTACGCCCTTCCAAATCACCCTAACCCCTGCTTTCTGAGGGTTTATGACAAATTCTCTATTCTTTTTTCCCCTCTCAGAGAAACCTTATAATTCATATCAACAACGTAAATATTACAATACTTGGTCAAATAAAATATAATGCATTTTTCAAGAGCAGCATACAGTTGCAATACGATAATGCATACCCGAATAAAAATTATTTAGTGTGCAGTTCATCTGCAACTGATCACTCAGAAATATAGATAGAGTTATAGCCAATGAGACTATCCCATACTACGGGCATACTTCGAAATGCATGACCAAAATCTAGCACAGGTACAGCTTAGATCTGTGCTATGGTATATCAGAAGGTTGTGCAAATGACCTAAGACACATCCCCCAGTATCATATTTGTATTGTCACACAACTGGCAGACACGGCAGACAAAGAAACTATAGGCCAAGGAAGACTAGAGTGATACAGGCAGCGTCAGCGATGTCCTAGAGTAAGGACTGTTGTCGAGCACCGATGGGACTGTACTCCCACTTCCAAGGCATCGTTGATGCCATTGATGCTCACTGTACAAATTGTGATTGAAAAATTAGTCGCAGGAGGGCAGCGCTTGCCGATCAGTACTCGAGTGGGAGGGGGTACTGTCTTGTATGTAGAAGAATGTATTGGGGCGAGCTTCAGTCTTCCGAGAGCCGATCTCCTATATCGAACTCTTGGACGTCGCGCCCTTCCGTTCTTCCTTCATCACCCCTCTCTTTATTGTCATTCATTCATCACTATATCATCTTTTTCTCATCTCTCTTATAAGTTATATTCTTCACTTGTTCATCGACTTCTCTCTCTTTCTTTATGTTACCTATTTTTCTAATTTCTTCTGCTGGGCTATACTTTCTTCGTGATATCACTTTGATATCACTGTCAATTCCGTAGTAAATACGCCAAGACGGTTTGAGCGATGGGGAGTCTCGGGTTGGCGTTGGCATCCCTTACTGCGCTCTCTGGGGGAGCGGTTACGTCCGTCTGCGTTCGCTTGTGCTACTCCACTTAGCGTACGGGTGCTTTGCAATCACCTGGTAACTTCTAATCACCATCTGTTGGAAACACTTTGCGCGGGGATCAACGGTTAACGAGGTTCGGTGTCGGCGACGAACGTGGTTCCTTACGTCTAACCTGCTTCGAGTTTCGGCTTGTTGTGGGCGGGATGAAGGTTATAAGCGTAATATATGATCTCTAGAGGATCTCCCGACTTCGGTCGATCGCTACTGCCGCGGTCTTTCGTTGCGGTCGACTCGACTAGGGGTGATCGCGATTTTTTATTAGCCTGGATTCTCTTCCGATGTTCTGAGTTTGCGACGGAAGCGTAACTACCTGGTCCAGACCTGTTCACATAATTTCTATTGTTTGTAAAAGTCTGTACTCTCGTCTCTCAGTGCTTTGTATCCGCGACTAAAGTGTGTCCTAGGTCGGAATTCCCCTCGCGGCCCTTTCGCTCTTGCGTCACGGCAGTCCACTGTTACTTCGGTATCTGTTAGACGGACCCATTCTGTACGTGGGGATTGGGTTTCGATTGCTTGCATTTCGCACCCTAGACTGCTTAATTCGTTCATTTGCATTTGTCTTCTGTCGAGC
The DNA here is from genome assembly GCA_030142225.1 of Pachycephus smyrnensis. Lineage (NCBI taxonomy): Eukaryota > Metazoa > Arthropoda > Insecta > Hymenoptera > Cephidae > Pachycephus > Pachycephus smyrnensis. Next base: position 467,503 of record JARQST010000395.1, on the reverse strand, counting down.
GTAATGTTTGTAACAATCATTCACTATCTGTATCATCATCATCTTTTTCTTGAGGCTTTTTACTTCGGGCCTTCAGTCCATTTCACAGCATTTCTTCCTATACTCTTTAACCTTTAACTCCACTTCCAACAAGGCGTAACACAGTGAATTAGTCTATTTATATAACTGCATTGTAGTCATTATTCATCGCGCGCGAAAATCCGCGTATTGACGTAGTCATAATAAGTAAACAATTAGTCCGTATCCGAAAATACGCGTAGTGCAAAAATAATGGCAAAGGTCGAATTTTCAAGTCGTTACGTGAACGTATCGCGAGTGTCAAAGTACGGACTGGATCAATGGAGTATGCATAAGGAAAATTGAGAAGACAAAGATCCAGTGGTAAGCGACTTTTTCTCTTTCTTTTCTACTCGCCATAAACATTTATGTAAGCGGCCATGCATAGATCTAAGCTATACCTGTGTTAGATTTTGGTCATGCATTTTGGAACTATGCTCTTAGTATGGGATAGTCTCATTGGCTATACTTCTATCTATGTATATTTCTTCTGAGTGATCAACTGCAGATCCACTGCATACTAAATAATTTTTTCTCGGGTATAATCTGCCTATGCATCTGTTTATATCAATGTAAATGAAAAAAATTAAAAATACTCATTTTTCGTATCAGTCAAAGAAAAAAAGCTAACAGGCATTTTATGTTAGGGATTCTTCAGATATTTTAAAGAAAATTATACAGTAAGTTCTTAAGAGCTGCATTTATTTTGGATGTAGAAAAAATTGACTATAGTCGAAGAGCTACTGCTAGTTTCAAATGTAATATATCCAGGTGAATGTCGTTTCGTACTCGTGACCATTCTTAAGGAAAGTGCTGCATTTTATCTCAGGAATGGGACGGGGTGAGTGGGACGTAGGGATACGTAGGTACTACAGAGACCGTGGTTACCCACTGGTCGATACAAAGCCTGCCTAATTTATCCCTACCATTGACAGAGTCCCTCATAAAATGAGTAATTTCATGCGTTCGTCTCACGAGAACGTGTGAAAGTGGGAAATTGGTCTTTGCAGGGATTGTATCTGAATCGTGCAAATACATTACGTAGACCTGAGATGTACTTTCACGCTTGATACTTACTGCTTACTCTAATTCGCAATTCGCGCCGGTAGTGTATACTGTGCTTGCAAAGCGAGCAACACCTTTAGGATCCGGTTGAGATCTGTTTTGCTCGTTTTGCACAATCGAATTAAGATTAATGGTAAGGGAATTATTTTTTCGTATTGCGATGTAGATGGAAATGCGCAGTGAGATTTATAAATTTTTTTAAAACCCGTCATGAGATACGGTCCTTTATTTGCAATGTAATTATGTTCGGTAAACAAGAAAATTATTATTCCTTGTTTGACATAACGAATGTTTTGTACAAAGTGTTAATTAATCTCAACTGTCAAGTGCGCGGTTTTAACGGCTAAAAATAAACCTGCGCTTTTCGGTTGAATCGCTTTAAAAAAAAAGTTCATAATAGTGAACTTTGTGTGCGAATGAAATATTATAGGGCAAAGATAGTTTGCGACATTAATAAAATTTTTGTGACGTTTTCGGCCATGCTTTATAATTCAAATAGAATTTTTTTTATTTGTGCCCTATCTAGCCATGCGAAGAACGCAGTACAGTGGCTGATTTGTGGAGATAAAGTTTTTTAAACATCGTTTTTGCATCGTAATCAGTCACGCAACCAGTTCATTAATTCTATCCATAGTGCGTTAATATGCATGATAGAGATTTCCATGTAGCGGGTAAACAGCGCAAGGAATTAAGTTTCATGAAAATTCTTGTTATCGCGTTCAAGATGTTGAACCGTTCGACGAGAAAAACGAAAATGTCGATTATAGGTGAAAATGAAGATTCGATTAGAAAATCGAGATTTCTTGAAGTGAAAATAACAAACTTCCTAAGAAAATCTGCATTGTAATATGCATATCTGTACGTCGGGCTAGATACGTCATTAATCATCTGGATGAAACTACGAGTCGAGAATGTAAATAACTTTTTTTGATTAAGCGAAACTATTACTTAACAAATAATAAATTCATTAGTTGATAACGTCCTGATACGAGATACTCGCGTTGCTACTTGGGAATTTCAGTTTTACGTGAATATTATTTCCATTAAAGGACCAAAGCTCGGCCATTGGCTGTGAAAAAGCGGAAACTTAATACAGGAAGTAACCAATTAGAAATACTTCCTGAAATAACGGGAATTGGTTTTAATACTTCATGAATCTCATCCAATTCAACTGATGATATATACCATTAAGTAATCCATTGAATCTTCAGTCAAGGCGGCTTTATAATGTATAATAATTTGAACGAATTGCAAGGCTAATTGTTTATTATCAAAAAGCGTTTAATTCTATAGGAATTGTATGGCCGTTGGATATTTTTGTATAAAATTCAATTTATCTCTGCATCATAATAACAACTATTACCACCTCCATATCATCTCCTTACAAAGCTATTCGCAATACGCATAACGAACAAATATAAAGACAAATATCATGAAATATAATTTCTGTAGTTGTTTACGTCGTTATAATGAATAGCAGGATCATTGAGATTCCTCAGCTATGAAAAAAGGTGCACAATAGTGCATCATTACGCAAATTACAAAGTCCAGCATTCCCATAAAATAAAAAGGCTTCTAGTAATATTCCAAGATGATCATAATCACCTTGTAATATTAAAGGAATGGAAATACCACTCTTAAATTTTACCCAAGGAACACTGTTAATGCATATATATACATAGAGAGTATACTACTAATATATCGAGACGAGGTATAATTCCATAAGGCGACATCGAGTCCAGTTATTTACGGGAAGCTTAACGTTGCCCGACATTATATGCGAAATGGAGCTTTGCCCTAATTAGTTTCCCCGGAGTTCGTAAAACTTGGCGTCGATGGTAAATTTAGGATCCCGAGGATAATCCAGAATATGATATTTCCTTGTAAACAGTATCAAAGATAGAGAAAGTTCATGCGATAACAAAAAGTTAAAACAGTAAGAAATGTCGTTAATGGCCGCAGTTAAATATTATCTCTACAAGTATATACGTATATAGTGAAATCTCTTGAAAGGTATATAAATGAACATCGATAGTTCGCAACGTTACAAGGTTCCTTGAACGACTGTCATAACCTGGTCAAAGAGTCGTTGGTTCGAAGACAGCAACTCTATAGCAAATCCAGACGTAGGGCAGGGAAAGAAAAGCCACGGTCGATCAATACAGGCGACTCCGTGACGCGGAGATGACGTAGTTCAGGCTCTCGTACGATATTCGAAGCACGCGTGGGCGTGCAGACACGTATAAATATACACGTGCATATAGATCCATATATATATATATATATATATGTATCTATATCAACTAACGTATGAAAAGCTCAAGCAGCATGTGTGACCGCACGCGTGGACGGCCTTGCCTGGTCGTACGGGCTTCCTGGTGGATAATAAAGGGAGGATTTTATAGGCTTAACAGAGCGAGGCAGAGAAAAGACGCGAGAAAAAGGACGATGGGGGAAGAAGGGGCAACTAAAGAGGTCAAAGGGTGAAATCGTACAATGGGGAGAGACAGAGAGACTGAAGTAAAAAGGGAGACCCGACAATACAAGTAGAGGGAAGGATTTGAGCTATAGGCCTTTTTATGCTTAGCTTTCGACACCCGGAAAATTCTTCCTATATATATGTATACATCAACTATGTGTGAAATTGTCAAATGTATTCTTGGCTTGGTTCCTGACTCGATCGCCTGCTTTAACTATACTGACAAACCTGGTTAAAGGTATATCCTTCGGGATACACAAATCATTTGTCCTCCTCTAAGGTTTTTGTCTGCGCGTTTCCCCACGGTTAAAGGGGATGAATGTTACTGCTGAGCTACTGCTACGGGATGACTTAACGTATTATCGTACTGTTTATCCATGCAGCTTCCTTGAGCTTTCATAAGTTGTAACAGTTTATTTTTGTCGCTTGATTATATTTTGTTTAATTGTTTGTTAATACGATTAGGACCACGCGACTTTCATAGGAATGGCGTCTATAGTCGGTCCACAAGTAAAAATAGCTTAAAGTGACAGATGGGAAAATGCGGGGTCGTAGCAAAATTTACCATTGCTAATGCTTTTCTGCCAAAGGTAATGTGTGGTAAATCAATGTAAAACCATTGATTACCTTTAGCAAAAAAGAGCACTGGCAAAAAGCACGAAACGCGTGTTCCCATCTGTCACTTTAAGCTATTTTACTAGTGGACCGACTATAGTTGATGGTGTATTTAGCATTTAGTCAAGAGCTTGCGGCACGCTTCTAACCGGAGGTTTCAACCGCAAAGATGGAAGGACGAGTGAAGCTGTCCCTTGATAATTGTTCCATTTTCCGGTAACGGTATATCTGTCACCACGTGTAATATCTTGCCTGACGTGGATACGCCACGTATTATTTAGAATTCAAGCACGTGCAACCTCTGAAAGCTCCCACACGGCTTTTACACTCTTTGCACTGTAACCTGGAAAGTATATATTGTGTAAAGAGCAGTTACTCACACCCGGTGCACAGTACTTGGACTGTATTACGTAGTTCTGCGATCATACGACGAGCTTATGAGACGATTGTATGAGTTTTTATATGCGTTCCAGGAGGTTAGGTTAGATTAAGGGGACACATCCGAGTAAAAAATTTTTTTAGTCAATTTTTTTTCACTCGCCTTAAAGTTTGAAGTGTTAAGAATAATTGTGTGTAAATTTCATATTGAAATTCCAAGAATTGTGGAAGTTATGGGCGATTTGCCGAAATTCAGCGGAGCCTTTTGTCTGCTACATAGTAGGTACATATAATATTATATATTATGTATTATATAATATATTATATAATTATTATAACTATTTTGGAGTATGAAGAAAGTTGTGTGTAAATTGTATTTTGATATTCGAAAAATTGTGAAAGTTATGGGCGATTTACCGAGAAGCGGACGAGCGACCGAGTAGCCAAGCGCGTCATTTCTTTGCCAAACTTTAAACGCGATTATCTCGAAACATACTTTTCAAAGATGGTCCCTAGAATATTTGGAAAACGGCTTGACCGATTTCCTCCGAATTTTGACACAAGTTTTGCGGATAGGTTTTCGAGTTCGGAACGTACCAAATCTTTTTACTCAATTTTTTTTTAACAAGCCAGAAAGGTCGGAAATTTCGGATAAAAAACGAATGTAAAGTTCAAACGGTCGCTATTTCGTGAAAAAATTTTTTTTCGAAAAATTGTACGATGCGAAACGCTTCATACATTATATTTTAAGAATCTGTTCGAAATTTATGATTCGGATGAACTAACTGTATGAAATCCTAGGGACCGTAGACAGTGCCAGGGAGGGACATGTTTTACGCCCGCCACGACAGCGGCGCTTCGAGTGGATGTATATTCATAAAAAAATTTGTTAACGTACCTCAATATATATACTTTTGAATAAAAAAATACCTGAATGAAATTGAACAAATAGTTTTTGAGATAATAATTCCCAAAATTCACCTATTTTTCTCGCCGTCTATTTGAATGTGCCCCTTAAGTTATCTATCCTTTGCTTTATATATATATATACATATAATACATAAATATATATAAATGACCAAGTAGATCTTAATTCATGAATGGGAATTTCCAAAACAGATATCTATAGTATATCCATTATCTTCATTACTTTAATCACTAGAAACGAATGACTACTGCAAGACTATGTTGGACTTAGTTAAAGTTATTGAGATACCATATATGCTGCATATTCTCCTTATTTGGTAAATCGCATCGTATACGTTATACCTGTAACGTTATTTAGATTAAGCGTTGCTTGGTACCTAGTGTAGCAGTTATAATTAAGCGAGTCTTTTGCTTCGGCCATAAGCGGGTTGTTCGTGGGAACAAAATGTTGCATTGCATTACGCAGCATTAATTACTTTTCGGATTACATTTCAAGGGTCCAAATGCATTTTTCATAATCGCAGTAGCATTTTATTTTCAGTAATCTTGACTAAACGCACAGAAAGCGTTGTTAATTAATAACTTTTTATTTGTGCAAGTCTAATGCATTGCTTGCTGATTATCAGCACTTTATCCAAGTCTTAAAGTCGTAAAAGGCTCGAGCGTAAATCACGAGCGATAATTCCTGGTGGTCACGTATCGTGATACTTTTTTTTTTCTATACGCAATAGAATGCCTCATAGGCAGAGTTTAGAGTCTCCCATGGTTTTCACGATTCATTTTACAGGGAAAACTAATTCTACAGACCGAGATGTATCTTTCGTTATATCGAAGTAACGTTGCTACACGCGTCATACGTTGCAATAAAAATTTACATGCTTGCAGTATATGTATAACTAGCCTATATCGTACTTGGCTTTGGTTCTGTGGCTACTAGTAAAAAGGCAGAAAAAAGGCATAATGAAAAAAGAAGAAATGGGGTTAACGGAGTTCCGATAACCACTCCGCTCGAATAACGCGAGAAATAAGAGCTACAGGAGAATTTTTCAAAGAAAACATACGTATACATATAGTCAGTGCCCTTGATGTTCATCAGGATTCGCAAAAAAAGAATACTGTGCAGAGCCGTAAGATGCAGTAAAGGATGACGATTAATAATTCTTGAACAGTCTTGTGCCTTGGATCAAAACCTTGCCGTATGACGATTCTTTGATAAATTAACGCCCCTGGGGTTTCGATTCCGTCGTATTGACAGCATCCCCTCTAACTGAAAATTTCTTTTGGTAAAAGAGGGTACGACGTTTTCTTTCTCGTATTGTCAAGGATCGAACTTTTTCGTGGTCGCTTTGACGAACTTATATCATCAAGGAAAAAAAGTTCAGAGACGAGGTTCTACCTGTAATGGACAGATTCAAGTTTTTCGACAACTTTCCAAATGTATTCTTACAAGATGGCCCACTTGTCCATTTTCGAGGATACCAACACCCTATTCGTATGTGAATAGTCCTTCCTATATCATTTGTGTATATTATGCCTTGCACGTTCCTGACTTCGTTTCAAGATGGAGACTATCATATCGGAGGATACACAAAAGCCTATTATCTATATTATATCTTGTCAAGTTCACGTTTCCTTTTCGTTAAGGGTGAATTTCACCCTCGTACAGTTTCTTTTACCTAGACGTCATGCAGCTCAGACAGTTCCTTTATATGGATTTGAATGAGATCAATGCATTGTTTACGTATGTGGATACGACTTCAAACGGTTAACTTTAGCAAATAAATAATTACTCCATTGTACAGTAAATTAATTGTCCATCAATTTTAAACAGTTGTACTTACAGATTATTTCCTAAGCTACTCATAGATTATTTTCTAACGAAAGTCCTTACCGAAATTCATTTACACCGAGGCCGGTGTCATTAATCCGAACTAAGGGGATAATAGGCACCCCTGCTGTCTCTCATCCGCTCGTAACGTCCCGTTGTGCTGGCGGTTTGGTTTACGCAGCTAACTTTATTGTTTCACCGATAAGTTCAACGTGCCACTCTAGTACCTCGAGGATATTGTTCTGACCGATGAACTTCATCCGACATGTCGGCGAGATATGGAGACCGGTGATATGTAAATATATTCGCCGTCTCAGAAGTTAAATTGTACTTCACCATGTACGATGTAGATACGAATAAAAAGTTAAGTGAATTATTTCTTCAAAAAGTATTATAGTACCATAAGAATGTATATCGTATAAATTAATAGGTATCACTAAATTGCATTGACATTATGCAAAATAAAGTTTGATCAATTCGATTCTATCGATTTCCAACCCAAAGCCCTCGAATGGTTCTGGGTAACCAAACTGCAAAAATATGAATCCTTTTTTTTCGTAATAAACATACTCGTTGATACGATATTTAAAGAAATTTCGATATTCTCAGTCTGAGTAAACAGGAAATTCAACAGCAGCTTATTCACTACTCGCATTTGAAAAACCTCGTTTTACGAAGGAAGCATCCACGAAATCATCCAATTTAGAAACACCCTATATAATCCTACTTCGAATACTTTTTGGGGTACGAAATCCCTGGTAGAATAAACCTGGAAGCTCCTGAAAAGAAGGAAGAGCGAGTCCCTAAGGATAGATCGGGGGAAGTTCTGGCTACCGCGAGTGTCAGTGTTTGTTGGCTTGATACTACATTTGGGAAAACTAATTTACCATAATGCAATGGACGTCTGGCGTATAGTAACTATTATACATTCATAATCATTTAGATTGCATGGAAAATTAGTTTGAATCGAGTCGACAAACATTTTCGAAAAATTAATTGTACACAACATACATACCAACATATATAGCCGTATCCCTCGTTGCTTAGCACGTGAAAGAGAGAATAATACAAATATTGAAAAATTGAATAATTTTCAAAAAAGATTAATCAACCAAAAAATACATATACGTGTGATTTTTCAACGAAATCCGTTATGATAATTTTCACCCATATACTCACTCCGTATAGGATTGGGATGACGTACATATATATTCTTTATGTATACATACCATTATAAATATATAAAACCATATATTTACGTGAGTACCAAGGAAGGTAGCATAAGTATACCCGCAGTGCAGCATACCTGCACGATGTAAAATGAAAAGACGTAGAAACCCAAGGGGTGTACCGATATACACAGATAGTGTGTGGTGGATCTTGAGAGAGGATCTATCCACGTATTTACGCAGGTGAATGCACCGTTTCATAGGAGTCTACTAGCACGTATATTAAAGTGCATCTCGTTCACGATTTTTAAGGGTGAGAAACCCTTCCTTCCTTCCTCCCTTACCAGCGAATCTGAAACCAATTGCTGAGATAGCTGAATCGAATCGATTGAAGGCACGTTCACAATAGGTAAAACTTGGATATCTTTATAGAATGATGAATATATTGCTTTATGCATCGATTCTTAAGGGTAGTACACACCAAAGCATTCTCGTGCAATTTCCACGTCACGGGATACAATTAGCTCTGTTTCGTGTTGGCTTCGTTGAATCTCAGTGTATTCTGGTATCTTTATGGATATCTCGGGAATACATTAATGTCGGCGTAATGCATCTCTGAGAAATCATCCAGCATCTCATATATGCATATATGTATATGCATTTGGTTGGCAGACCATTCATAGTAACTGCTAACAATGCGATCCACGTGCTTGCATCCTTCAATCTTGGTACTGAATATAGTGCGTGGTAGAGTGCTATTAATGATAGGGGGACGTCAATACATTATATATAGAGGGATTTATATATCGCGTATTATAATACTAATATACTATATATCTTGACTATAAGTTGAATGATAACGTTATACATTTAATTATTAATTACATCAATTGGTCGATCGGCTTAACGTTGAAGATCATTGATCGCAGATTGACCTTCTTTTAAATCGTAGGGATGATACGGGTGACCTTACGCATTTGCCAAGCGAACCGTAAATGAGGGTAGTATCTGCGGGTCGTGTAGGGGCACGTCATGGCCTGCGTAATTATGCGAATATCCCAGCTCTGTGAAATCTCATGCTTCTGAACGCTAAGGCACGTAATTAGCTACGTATGTATTCGGTATTACTTTCATTATGGCGCCTTGAGTAAGTAGGTGATTATATTTGTCAGTAGGGGCTTGCTCGAGGGTTGCGAAATCCTCGAGTTCCTTTTCATAGCGTAAGTAGCCATGGCGACGATCATTTTGATCCTTGAATAGTGTGAGATAAACATCCCTTACAGGAAGTCTAGATTCTAGATTTACAAGGCACATTAAAAGATTTCTGTTAAATGCTGACGAACGTTGAATTTGTTTGATATATCTAAGTCTTTCGTTTTGATAATTACCAAAAACAGAGGGATGAATTTAATCTGCGTTATATGTAAAATTTACCAGAGATTATTATTATTATGACAACCGTCATATAATCATTAATACATTATCATGCGGTTTGCATAACTATGAAACAACGTACGTGATAAATAATTTATCTCTTTAATAGAAAATGTGATCTTAACACTTTACCGACCGGCAGCTTATTAATCAGCTTTTTGTCCCCAAGCGAATAATATAGTAAGCACTTTCACAAAGTTTGGTTTAACATTTCTATAGGCATAAAAAAAGGGCATATAAGGAATCGCACGCGATAGTCTAAGCCAAAATAGAGCCGGTGTCAGGGAAGTGTTTACGGCCGAATGACCGGTGAGACGTGTGCAGGACGTTCAGCCCCTACCGGTCGGTAAAGTGTTAAGATAAATTAAAGGTGAATCAAACGATTCTGCAGAATCAAATAAAGCAAATGAGTCCACTGATATGTGAAATTGTCAATCGGCTATGCGTGGATTTTTAGGTAATCCGTCAGTTTTTCCGAATACGAGGATATAAAATGGCGGAGCAAACCATTGTCACGGAATTCTCGTTAAATCACAATCAGTGATTTGGACAAGAATCCTTTGAAAAGAAAAGGAGATAACTTTTGAAACTTGTCGAACATCTGCTACTACCAGGTTTATCATCCCCTAGGCGTGGTAGCTGGTACTTGATTCCCGATTGCCGTTTGAACGAATGGGAGATTCGAGCTTTATCCTGTTCGATAATCAGTGAACCAATTCACCCTTATGGCACTAGCAGTCAGTTTAAATGTTACGTGGATCAATAGTGTAGGATCATTTCCTCCAGCCAACCCTTATTTCTAAGATGGTAATAAGTATTAACATTATAGGTACCGTGGGTACTAAGGGAGGATCGTAGCAAGGTCCATTGGCTTAAGGGCGACCTTGTTATAATACACCGTTCACGAACCTTAAGATGCTTATGAGTAATAATATATTACTTAATCAGGTCAAGGGGTCTTCTGGTCAATTAAGAATGTCAATCTATCTACGATGAACGAGGGATCAGACACCTCTAATCGTCTTTAGGATTTCCTTAATCAGGCTGACGTTAAACCGGCCATCCGTCACTCTTACCCCTTATATAGCTACGTCGATTCATCCCCCTGCCGAACGTTCCAACAAGAGTAGTTTAGACGCCTGATGCATCTGCGGTCTACCGACAACCTCATGTGTACACAGAGACACACTACAGGTGTACGTAGATCAAAGTGAAAACAGCGACTGTCAGCCCTCGTCAATTCTTGGCCAGTTATAGAAACGTATATCAACCCCTGCAAAATAAGCAGGGAAATATTTGTCAAAGTAACGGTTGAGGGTAGTCACTGATGTTGTATCAACTTCCAGATGGCATTTTAGTTCGACTGCTGGACACATTAATTCGGTAGATATCTGCTTCGCAGCACCACTCTCGGTGTATCCTGTTCACCGACTCCTGGGGGTGGTTATGGGTGGTTTTGAGGGTTGTGCAGGTGGGTGGTGTGACTGTGGCCTCTTGGTCGTTCGATACGCGCGCGCGCGCCTACGAATCGCGTTCTCGGACAGTGCCGCCACAGCTCTCGAAAGAGACGCCCGTGATTTCAACCCTTCTCGAGCGCGTACCGGGCCCTAAGGGTGCACGACTTCTCTCGATCGTATAAGGCAGGACCTTCGTCGAGGATTTCGTGATAAATAGTGAACCTGAGGAGAAGCGTGAATGCGAGCACTCGACACACCATCAAAATTACGCGTAATCAACCCCTTCGCGTTTTATCAGTTAATAATTTTACATCGTGCATCGCGATCGGATATTTTTTTATGATATTCGTGCACAACTTGTATACCAGGAAGCTTGGATACGTTGGATGGTATCTGGGGGGAACTATACTTTTTGTTTTACTATGGGATAGCAATGTAGGTTGGAAAGTTCAACTTTGTTGTTTGCCAAGTGTAGTGAAAAATTTACAGTGAAGTTGGGATACCGATACCTATACGCGAATCATTGATTTATACAGTTTCGTGATTATTTATATATTGTATGTGTATGGACGAAGCTTTTGTTTGATAGGGCTCTATTAGGAAAATATTTTATGAAGGAGATACCTTTGGAATATTTATGATCTTTTTATATTTAGTGATAGTTGACACTTCTTTAATATTGCATTGGTACTAAGGTATTTTGGGTTCATTGAAGATAAAGGAAGGAAGGAGAACGTAAATCTCGAATGAAACGATCAGGCAGCTCTGAATATTCAATCTTCATCCAATATTCCACATTGACAAAGGTATCGGGCATGAAACTTTTTTCATTCCGGACTTTCTATTTAATTCGTTATCCCTCGCCATTTCTATAAAGGAATAATATCCATTAATAATATCAGAATATATATTACCCTCTGTATTAAATCAGGATATCGCTCCAATGGGAATCCAATGGCCCAGCTGTCTAAAACATGAGACGTGCAGAATTAAATTAGTGTTACAGACAAATTCTTGTTATCTCAAAATCTTAGGGTTAATTAATGAGCTCGATGTAGGATACGAAAATTACATTGTCTGAAGTGAATGAAAAAAAAAATAGCCATCGGTGTCAACATTTCCATTTTTGTGAATAGATGAAAGGAACGACAACGTAAGAAGTTTGTTCCTTAGTGTTTCGTGAAACAATTGATAATACAGCACAGAAAAGGATCTTAAAGCCAGCAAGCGTCCACATTTGAAAAGCGTCAGAAATAACAAAAAAATTACTCTTTAATTAAACCGATCTCATTAGGGACTTGCATTAGAAAAGACTATGTGCACCGCGCATCGCTAATTAATATTCTAAACTAGTAATTAAGGCAATTGCTGTACACAAAAGACGATGATGACATCAACGGTGGCGATGAGACGGAGAAGCCAGTTCACAGTGCGTTAACGTTTCCTGTTTGGCTGCGCCAAAACCGTTTTTGTATCTAGCCAATCACGCGAAGGAGCGAGTGGCTTTTACGCTCATTTGAAAGATAAAAAAAATAGCGCTAGCAGTGCGGAAGAGAATAAAAAAATATAAGTGTGAAAAGCATACGAAAAATACGTATGGGATAAAAGAAAATCCTTCTTGGTATAGTTGAGAAAGGAATAAAGCACAAAAAAATTACAGCTCCATAATGATCGCGCTTTAGCAAGAGGAGCACGGCTTGCCATTCTGCGTCCACGCAATTGAAATTGCCACTTCGAGATACAGCAGAATCTGTTCTTTTTCTTTGTTTTTCATCGTAATTCAATATATGCTCATCCGATGACTGTGACTCTTAGGTAGTGAAAAAAAAATCCCTTAATGACATTAATTGATCGCCGTTGCCCTATCAGTGGACTACGTAAGTGAACAAAACTTAAGATAATAGTGCATAATAGTGAAATAATAAAGAGCAAAGAAAAAAAAAAGTAAAAGAAAACATGGAGGCACTTGCACGTGGAATAGCCGGTGCTCACTAGCAAAGTCGTGAAGAGTGTCCAAGGAGAGAATAAAGAGTACCAGGACAGTTTTTATAAGACATTTGCTTTTACGTACCAGGGTGGACAAGACTTATCCATTCGTCATCATCCGACTCTTAACGAGCATCTCAAACGTCAACGACAACGCAGCATCAATCGTTAACCTCCAGCTCAAACAGAATCGCTAATGTCGTCTCATTGAGAAGGAAGACCCCCTTTCGAAGAATTCATCTCCAGGGACAGAACGGACCCATAGCGGGATATAGAGTACACGTGCAGGATGTGCGATGTATTCAGAGTGTGTTGTGACCGTTGTCCTCGAGAAGAAGCGACGCGCGAGATTTGAAGATAGAGAAAGTGCGACGAGAGCAAATAGAAAGATGGCGTGTAAGAGTGAGGCAACGTATAGGATGAATAATAGATACCAATGACATCTCGGAGGGGCGGGGGCGAGGGGAGCAAAGGACCCCCCAGCCCCCCGAGTAGCGGTTCCGAGGACAATGGGTTTGTGAATCGTCCTAGGGTAGCTGGACTCTATGTGAAGAATCTCAGCAGGGAGGAGCTGGACAGTCTGGCGGAGGAAGGAATTTACGGGCCGAGCGGTGATCCTAGTAGAAGACGGGATGCTGGAAGTCAGAGGAGCTTAAATCTTCCAGGAACAAGTAGAGAGTTTGAATTTGTTGCTCATCCGAGGTTCCAGGGACTCTCGAGGACGCCGCAACCTCCGAGAAGATCTGGGTCTAGTGTTGGGAAGCATCGAGACACCGGAAGAAGATTCGACGAATCCTCGAGGCAGAGTGTCCTTCAGTCGACAGGATTTTCAAGGCGGCTGGAGGAGACCTCAAGGACCTCGTTAATCGGTGTGGAATCGAGAAGATCCTCGCAGGACGGCGATGGTTATTTGAGACGCGACGAGGACTCTCCGAGACGTTCGCCAAACGATGCCAGGGTGCATCCTGATAGGAGTCCTCGTAAAAAAACTACCGATGAACATGGGGACGCACCCTCCACAACATCCGAAGACTTCAGCAAGTATCATCGTACCACTCGAGATGAAGAGTCGACTGAGAGCCGAAGATCGCCTCCGCCTTATGCCGGATTGAGTCCACCGGAATACGACTACACGGATTCCCTGTCGCCGCTCTTCCCGCGATGCTCCGGTAGATCCTACGGAAGCCTACAATATGGCGATACCAAACCTTCGGGCGATGTCATATCTGGTTTCGTCACTTACGAGACCCAGACAACCCTCAGGCCTGAATCGAACGAGTCCAGTCGAATTGAAGGTTTCCTCAGCCCACCGGATACCACTCCGCAGACACCTGTACCGGAAAAGAGCAGCCTCGGGCAAGACAGAGTTATCGAGGAGGCACCCCAAAAGAGGATCGAGCCTAAAACACAGGATAGTACCAGGCTACGACCTCCATTGGCTGGCACTGCTGGTACCTCAGCCGATTCTGGTACCGGTGATTCCGGAAGTGCTGAGATACAGCCGGATATCATTGGCACTCCTCAACCTGCTACTTCAGACAATCTCAGTGCGGGGAACCTTAACGTCGACAGCAAATCACCTGGATCTAAAACACCTGGTGCTAAGGGAGGCAAACAAACGGTTAAACCCTTTACCAAGGAGAGTCTAGACAGGCTTGAAAATAGAACTGTACAATTGGTGAGGGAGTACGGGTTTCAACCACGAAGAAAAACTTCGGTGGAGGACGGGGCGGTGCTTCCAAATAAATTTGAACCGTTTCCAACCGATTTATACGGCAGGCCGCTCGAGGAAATTGACAATTTTATATACGACGAGGTAGGTGAATCAATTCACTCGATTTTCATTTCGTTATCGATATAAGATAGGATCGATATATTATCAGATGTCATTCATTGATCTTTCTTAATGATTTTCTTTGCTGGTTATTTCTCTATATATAGTGCTAAACCCCCAAAGGTCTGAGTTATACAGTCTATTATATATAACAATGCCTAAACGATCCCTATACAATTTATTATTAGGTTTTCTTTTATTTTTTTTTTGTAAATCGAGGTTATTCGATTTTGCTTGTATCTCGGACATTATATTTCCCAATGAAAAGAGTTGTTGCGTGCCAAGCCGTTCAGAAGTGCGGTCTATAATAGAACGAACTTGCATGCATCTGCAACGAGTTAAAAACTATTGAAACATTCAGCAGTATTTAGAGACGTATGGTAGCCATTACTACCGACTGAAATGTTACATATGTATATGAGTCTATACTCTGAATACCAGAATGTCAGAATTATTTACCACCATAGAATTATTTATCAAGCTGCCATAGTGCTCTCTATTTACTACACCTCGTGCTTGATGATCATTGAACTCTTTTCACCTAGGCAAACGTGGAAGATTGCCGAGTAGCTCAATTAATCAATTGCTAGCACAGCCAACTTCATGGATATTCCAGAAAAAATTGTTAGAGAAAAAATGGCTCCATTTTACCCGATATTGTTCCTCCATATCCCGACTACTGTTGACTCTCGGAAACACTAGACTATCATTGACCTTATGTCAGCGATAGCCTACGATGAAATTATTTTTTATCCTTATTGCGAAACTGAACAAATATTAAAAAAATAAGATTCATGTACCTGCAAAAATATGTCTTTTTCTATAACTAGCGTTGCACCTATTATCTATAGACAGCTGCTCTAGTATACAGAAGGCATTAGATTTCTCGCAGTTTTTCGTAAATAAAAGATGAAAGAGCCACGGAATCCAGTATACAAGATTTAGAGCCAAGAGTAGGATGAGGCCTGCCCGGACTAAGAGAATGTTGAAGCCCAAGAGAAGTCAGTGAGATAGAGATATAAAGGATGAGAAAAGTTGCTGGCTATAGGATTTAACAACCGCGCAGTCTTTCTTTGCTTCGTGCATCGCTACGCAAGCGAAAAGAGGATTACTAAATCTTTCATTATGTTTCCATTGTAGACGCTTGGTCGATGGCTTTATGTTGTCTATGAAAGGGTGTTACGTGGGAATATTTCATACGTTCTATCCAGATTAATTCGCGCTAGGGTCGTAACCTGTCGGAAGAGCGAGCAGTTAAGAGATAAACAAAAAAAGAAAGAAATTCGAGAAATATATCAGGGCTTAGAGCTCGTCTTTTTCTTTCATATTGAAAATATTGCTTAGTTGTGTTATTCCTACCGGCTATTGATTATTATGTCTCCATATGTCTCTATATTATTTGCGAACCTTTCATATGTGTATAAACTGTGTCACGGATAAGAAAATACCTTTAGGTTATGTACGCTATTACTACGTATATCCAATATAATTCTCTTGATACACGTACAGATTATGATATCGAGATCGTAGGTTGAGATAAATAAAAAAATATGATAAACAATGTAATTCAATTGTTATCGACACCGCGTATATTCGGTCAATTGAGTCAAATCCTTATATATACGAGATAACGTTAAGTGTTGACAGATGATCATAGATTGTTGAGCACACCTATAGCGGTATCTAAGAAAACTTGTAAATTATGTATTTCAAAATATACTGCAGTACAAGTGCATTCGCATTCTCGAGTGCATACAAGCACACGCAAGAGTGCTATTATCTGTTGGCATTTTCGTAAATAGCAAAGAAACCGTACCAAGGTATTCAAGTTTTGCAATTCTATTTCTTCTAAAGGAAATGCAGCTTGCGCAAGTACAAGAACGACTCTCCTAGGGAACTTGTTTTCCACTAGGCGCGTAAGGCTGACTTTTAAACATATTGGTATACAGGTATATATTATATATCTATATATACACTTGGTTCCTTGCGGCTATTTCAAGGCAGGTCAAAAGACTGAATTTCATCGAGCAACACGACTTTCCACGATTTGATACATTTATTTAAATTCGATATACATATAGTATAGTTGCACGAAATCTCCGTGTCGTTGTGCGAGGGCGAAGGTAAAATTTCCAAGTAAGGAGAATGCCATTAAGCGCGACATGCGATATCGTATATATACCTGCCAGTTTATTCCCAAGAAAACGTTCCAAGAAACCCTTTAACGTTTCTCAACAATTTCCAACAAAGAAGCACGAAAACTTCTCTCTGATATATTTCAACGCGTTTACAGATAAAGACGCGCACAGCGGGGTACTCGGGGAGAAAATTATTTTTTATTTATTTTTTTTTGGTTTTCGAGATAAATCTTCTCTCTAATGGCTTTATTTTATAACTCCGAAGTATATTAGAAATAAATCGTCTGTGAAGTATGACAATGTCGTGTACGCATGCACGACATATATAATGGTATGCTATACAATATTAACTAGTGATACATGCTTTTCCTTCATACATCACATGTGAGTAGAAACCGTGATGTGAAAGCTAGTGTGGGTGTTTGTGTGTGTGCGTATATATATATATGTTATACATAGTATATGCGTTTAAAAGGACCTTCATGGAAAAGAGCGAGTCTATTGGTGCCACGTCGACAATGAAATGATGGAAATTCGTTCCGTATTGCTTGTGAGCGTTCAAAGGAGTGTAGAGAATTTTATTGAGCATGGTCACGCAATTTTTCAGAAACTCGATAGACTCTTGGATAACGTGAAAACGCATTTTGAAGGTTGTGTGTTTATCGCGTCGCGACGTCTATTGGACTGTGGCTGGTCTTTTCCATTCAAACGTTATAGAAAGATTACTACTTATACATGGAGTTCAGGAATCCAGTTCTTAACGTAGAAGAGGTATATACATATATAGATGACGATTGTAAAATCGATTATTTTCTCTGTTAAACGCAACGTCAGGTTTCCTTGAACTATTTCCGGAATAAAGCTGCTCGATTCTAGAGTTACGAATGTTACCACACCACTTTGTGATAAGCGATTAATAAAGTGCAATGTATTAGAAGTTGTACTATTAGTAGCGATGATTTCGTGAAAACAGCTAGTAAATTATATTAGAACAATCAGACAGGAAGTACTGTATACGTAGTTGGTTAGTACTGACTGTTCTCTTGAAGTATTTCACAGTGTCAATAATAGTCGAAGCAGTTAACGATAATTCCAGCACGACTAAAATCTATGATTAAGGAAAGCACAAATTCCATGTCAATGTGTGGCAACAATTGAAACTAGCTTTGCACAGTAACTCGAGACACTATTAGCCAGTGCTTTACCCGATAACAAACATAGCGGCAAATTTAATCTACCCCTAATGATAGTAACAAATAATAAATATAATATTTCCCTAAAGCTGGAATATTTTAAACGTATTAATACGATTAAAAATATTATTAAAACCTTGCCATACTCGCATGTGGTTTGCATGATTAACGGGAATCAGTACTGCGGTAGAAAAACGTAATGTATCAACAAAATCTATATCAAAAGCACTGCTGGATTGTACGAAATTATCAGACCGCAAAAATGCATTGCTGTACGGGATTTGTAGCCATGTGGTTGAAAATTTCAAAAAGTTGTAAATACTCCAGGTCCAGGATTACTCACTAGTTGATAATGCGATAATGAAAAGGTATAGGATTCATAGCATTCATGCGTACCAGGTACGCGTTGTAATGATGGTACCTGAATAGCGATGCGTCTGATGAATATATACATAAATCCAAACGTTACGCGCATCCGATTATATCTGGTTGCTAATTGCAGCTAATAACCTGGCGAAATAATCAGTGGTGATCGCATTGGCATTATCGAGTCTCGATCTCGAGATAGAACCACTTGGCGTCGCCACCGTCGAATCTGACCCAGATTCATTCAATTAAATCTGAACCAGCAGTGCATTCAACCCTTAAGAAACTGATTTTGCGCCAGAACATTAAATCGCGCGTTTGTGCATCGCAACGTCAGAAAGAGTCGCTCTTTAACCCAAAAGTCTTGAGAATCACTTACGACTCGACTTGCACTTCCAAGACTTCTTGAAAACCGCTTGTTATTCAGAATATTACGTAACGCGTCTCACGTCACGTAATTAGTAATGGGTAAGTCACTGCGTTCGAAAATTTCGTAGCAATTAGTGGCGAGTGAAACGACCTGGAAACTGTTTAGCTAGGATAACGCTTGCAGTATACTTGACGTCAGTTATAATTTTCCACCTTGGCAGGACTGGATTTTTATGTATTCAAAGATGTCTACCGTGTACCGTACGTTATCATTTATATGTTACATGGGATTAGGATGAGAAATCCGACTCAGCTAGACGTATGTGGTAACTAGTCATATGTCGAGCTGATGTGGGTAGCTTTGCATGAATTCTATATATATATATATATATATACACACACACACACGTTATAATTTTGAATTATAAATAATTAAGATATCGAAGGTAATGTCCGTATTCATCCGAACCAGAGTCACGGGGATTGAAATTGATGGTTCGATAACTCCTAGCTTGATGATAAAATATCCTTCAGGTATTCTTAGGATCGATCAAAGCAGTTTCCAATAACGATGTTTGCGTTGGATTTTTTTAAGGGGCGACGTTACAATCATAACCATAACGCATATTTTTCGCAACAGATGCAAAGAAATATGGTTCTCGTTAAGACAGACGTTATGGAGTGCCAAGAAAGAAGGTAACATAAAAATGGGGATAAACATGCACGTGTCCATTTGCCAAATTATTCTTTGGATGCGGTATATCCCCCTAAAATTATGCGCAACTGCATCATTTGCATAATGGCATATTTATCGCGAAGGATTAGGACACTTGTATAATGTATTTTTTATATATATATTTGTAATATACATTCTGTATAGGTCAAAGTGTAACTGTTATGTACGTCAAGAAGAAGATAATATATCGTTAGGTATTGGCCGCACCGCGATATAAATGTGACTGCAGAAATGTGCGTGTTACCGCACTGCGCCTACTGACACAGTTTACCTGAGTTATACAGTTTATCCAAGTCTAATCGTTATCACGGTCGTGATAATGAGTATTGTTGCCGATCTATATTTTTGCAAAACGAGCCATACGTCATTTCGAATTAGTCGATACATTATCGATATTTATAATGTTCAGAGTCTTCATTTATGAGTCAGCCTATTTCGGCCTCGTGGGAGCATAAATATCGATTTCGTATACGCATGAATGGCATTAATAAAAATTGCGAATATTTTTTAGACTGGATATTCGTCTGGTTTGTGATTCTATTCTTGTTTTACGGAAAGATTTGACTTGGACTTTCGGGACGTGGCAGATGCCGGTTAAACGTTTTCCAGGTAGATCTTCGGATTTGCCATCACAATCGTCCGGAGTTACTTTAGACTTTGCGCCATCTTGAGCTCTAGTTTCCATTCTGACTTTATCTTTAGCTTTGGGGAAAGAGGTAAACATTGGCAAGTGTTCGTAAAGGGACGTTTGAATATTTCAGTAAGTAGCAGTAGACCGGGCGACGGTGCTGACCTCCGACCTTTCAAAGTAGCATTTTCGACGTCGTTCTAGTCGCCGTTGTCGTCGTAATACGACGACTGGTGATCTCATGGCGGAGCTAAAAATCAAGTGACATCCCTATCGAAAACTGCCGGAAATAACGTGGTGTATTTTTATTTTCTTTTTTCCTCTCCCACGACCTACGCAGTAACATTGGACGAGCTTAACCTACATTCACAATAGTGTTTCACTATACTGTCGCGATGCACAATGAGCTTCAGGATTCTGTGCTGTTTAAACATCCGAGTCCACGAGCCAGAATGAACACATTATATTGAATATCATTAAAATATGAATATATTTTCATCAACTTATTATACGTAGGAAAATATGTAAAGAAAAAAGATTTTCTGATTTACCAAGTATTCGTTGTAATTCACCCTCTGATTTTATCGTATCAAAGACTATCCCAGAATCATTTGATCTGCATCAATTTACATAGTATTAAGAATTCCCTTACTGTAGGGGTACCTGGTTGTAGGGTAGCGATACGCTTAGTATCCTTAAAAAACGGTCAAGGAAAACCCACGATTTCCGTAATATAATAGTGGAATAACGAAAAAAATAAAATAAGAGAAAACATTTGTCTACATGTCGCCGAAAGAAGGTTAGCATTTCCGTTGAGAACATTCGATTTGTAACCAATTGCGTAACTGGTTATATACACGATGCGGAACATTTCACCGATAAAAGATTAGGCAACCCTCGACAATAAATTGTTTGTTTTACTTCTCAGTATAATACATAATGATTCCCCATGGTGGGTAGGCCTATCCACTTCAGCAACTATCACTAAATATACCAGTCTGGTTGAATGAGCAAATATGGACGTTGCAAATATGCGGAAAGTCGAAAGGAACACGTACGGGTAGCACACGGACAGGGTGAAAGGTGAAATTGTTGAGGGGGTTGAATCAAGCGAACTGAGGTGAAAGTCGGGAGGAGGGGGAAAGGGCGTTCGACTTGAAAAGGAACGCAGAAAACAACGAGGGTGAAATACAGAAGATACCCGACAAAAAAAAAGAATACAACTAACCTCCATTTTACCGTTAGCAACGACATAACGCGAACGACCTATAGAGCTTCTGTTGTCTTGTCGAAAAGTAATAGAATAAGAACAAAGCTTAATGACACTTCAGTATAAAACCATCACATCATTCCACGTGGGTCAACCGCGATGTTTTGTTAATTGGATCAGTTCCAATATCAATAAGATTACACTTCGTTGAAATGGAGGGTTCGTGAGATAAGTGTTCTTTCTTTAAAGAAATATTCCAGTATGCAGTTGGCATCCTCAAGAGGACCACTTTCATGTAGTACATATATATATATGTACTACTTGTGTATATACCTTAGAGAGGATATTGCGCAATATACATTTACAAGCTCACCATGCACTACGAATATACTATTACTATGGAAGAATATTATTTTCAAAATGGTTTCCCCGCTTATGGTAAAACAGTCCACGAAATGGTTTGTTCGAACGAATGCGTAACACGAATACAGTTTTATTATTGTAAAACAGCGAGATCTTTTTACTAAGGTATAGCAAGGAAGACAATGACTGTTTTAGGGGTGCGGAAGGGTGTGGTAGTGCTAGTGACAGTGTGACAATATCTCATAGCCAGAAGGCAGCGAATACCGAACGTCGAACGACTTGGCGTAGAGAGGCGTGTCGTTATAACGCAAACTTGTATAAGTCAATCAAGAGAACCCCCTTGGTTTACTTCAGCCTGACATCCTTGACACCCTCGGGAGTCACCTAAGTCTCGGGAGCAGCAAGAGACAAGCAGTCAACTTAACCACCCTTTGGCAAACACCGATCCATTACAAGAAGAGAAGCGCCTGCAGGTTACAGTTCGATTTCTCGAAATTTAACGAGTTCTCTTCAGTACGCGAGATGCACTGTCGACCGTGTAGATAAAAATTAAATTTTGAATTTCAAAAAATTCGCAAGGATAAAAGTGTAATATCATCGATCAAAAGAACAATTGGATTATTGTTGATGTACCTATAGAGATACTTCTGGGATTGGACGTTATCGCGTAGAATCGTACAAACAGGATGCACCGAATAAACCGTTTTGTTGTTATGACGAAAGGGGATGTAAAGTTCTGGTTAATACAACCAAGGGTTGCATCGGTGCTATTGGATAGGATCGCAATTTATCAAAAGGCTCGTGTAATGCAAGGAAAAAGAAGTAGAACAGGGTAGGAATGCATTATCTGGTGACAAATGTATATATCCGTTGCAAACAAAACCTTTCTGGAAAGGTTCCATGGCGGTTATATATAGGACGTGCTGTACCTACTATATTACATATCTGGCAATTTGTTCGACGTATAGACAGGATATGCTGTTTGTTCGATTATACCCTAAACGAAAGAGGTTCTACACACCCTCGTAATCTCTCTTCATTCATTAAGATTTAACAGGGACGAATCGGCTTGAGAAATGAAGGTGCCCACCACGCGTCTACCAAATCTGGAATAATCCACATCCACCTTACGGCTGAGAGACATCCATTATTTAAGGTCGAGGAACAGTACAGCAATCTTATGGTCTCTTGGTGCACTGCGCCGGAATAATACGCAGTAAAAAGACTATCGAGATCGGTGCTGGAAGTCTTCCTCTCTTCCTTATGGCTTTGCTGAGTATACGGTATAGTGTATTTGGGAGGGCGGGAAATTCTACTAAGATATTTATAATGCTCGATCGATATTCAACGGATATTCCGGACTGTTCCCAATGCGTGAAACAGTCGCTGTGGTAGGATCGTCCATTACGGATGTTACTTCTGCGGCAGCGACCGATAAAATTTCAGGAATATTTTACCGAATGTACATGCTGTATTATCTATTTGAATATCTCATAAAAATCGAATGGGGGTATACACTGTACATTGGGGTTGTTTACCCCACAGCCACCCGTTTCATGGATAAATAATAGTCCATTTGTACTAGAAAATTTATTGCTGTTAACATAATTATATTTTATTTCAATTTTTTTTCTCGAAATTATAAATAATACCTGCTTATCCGTCAATTTGTCTATGAAAATGTACTGATACGTAATGATATGTGGTAGCGATGTAAAACGCATCTACAAGATTAAACGTTATTGATCGAATAATAGCCTCAATCCAAAAGCCATTTGTTAGAGATAAACGGATACACAAATACATACATATCTATTTATGTATGCTTGCTTTTTCATATTTATGAGAAAATCTTGATGATTGTAAAAAAACGATACGAGAAACGCAACGCAGAAATATGATTTGCAGTGAAAAATTATTCGAAATCAGACAATATGTAACAGTAAATGGTTGCGTGCTCTCCGTATAGCCAAAGAATACATGGGCGTCATATACGTCCTTGCCAAACTATACACAGACCGTGTTACAAGTACTGCATGAAAATGTACAGTCTATCGAAATAAAGGTTGAATGAGAAGATATCAAGAGCACTTGCGGGAAGTTTACTTTTCAGCGCCCTCTCTACGACGTGAGATCTATTGCTTGCATAGACGCATATGTTCCTAGGAAATACGAACAACCAGAATATTCATATCGTTCACGAGCTTAGTGGCGCCACTGCTGACACGTGTGTGTCTTCTCAAACAGGAATGCACTTTGGTGAGTGCTCGTACAACTATACGGAGATGCACCAGGTGTCTTCTAAGATATGAGCGACGTACACCTGGGACAGGAGATTCCCGGGGTGGGGTCCGAATAGAATTTTTGCAAACCCGAGGAAACGAATTACGGCTGACTATTGGGGTCGGGCATGTGAACTGGTTCGCAACTGGCAGAGAAAAATATTGATATTTTATACGTAAAGTGGTTTACGTGTGTGGCCCCGTGACGTCACACTCTCGTGCCGCATTAAGCATGGCGGCCATGGCAGTCGCTTGAGTCCCTGCTATGGCAGGAACGACAAGGGTTGCTGTTTTTTTTATTTCTACCACGAGTCGGGAGGCTCGCTCGTTGCTTGGTTGCCTGGTTGATGCTTGATTGATTCTTGGTGATCGCAAATATATTAATGCTGGTACTTGGCTTATTGTCATTCCCGATTAGGCGAGGCAACATTCATCCGAACAAATTAGGCCGTCCATTATTCAAGCTCTGAATGATTTGTCCTTTTTGGCTCGATCGGTTATTGCGATTCTTGTAAACGATAATCGACAATCGGATATTGATCTTTCATTCTCTATATGCATAATTATTGGACGTGTTCATTTGTTTGGCGAACGGGATTATGTTAACAATATCGAACCATGCAAAATCTTCCTGCGAATTGCTCTGTTTCGATTTTTCATATGTACGATGCTCATTGACCTATATGCTTTTAAGTAGTGTAACCAGTGGCTCGAGAATATGACGCCATTTTTTCTTTCACATTACGTTCGTCTGTCTTTTTTTTCATTATACAAATGCATATACTTTGCCTGGTATTTTTATGTGTGTGCTTTGCTTGGCCGTGTAGTGGCATGGAAGATTTTCCTTTGTACTTTTCTTACGTAGATAATTATATTTTCGCAGAGCTAAAATATTGTGCTAAATCTTTATCGCGACTCTCTTAAGACACTGAAAAATGAAATTCTAATTATACAGAGAATTCATGTTAGTACCAAGTAGCTCATTAAAACTAGGTGAAGTATCTACTCAACTAAAGAGTACTTCTACTACAGGTTTACGTGATAAAAATCAATCAGAAAATAGAAATTAAAATTTATCGATACTATAGATAGTTCCACTACTGAAATGACTATAGGAGAACGAGAAAATTATCCAGAACTTCGTACTACCATTCTATCCAATAACTGTAGGTATAAAGTCATTTCATTACACTGAGTTAGCCTAGCGTTTAACTTTTCATAGGTGTCCAATCGCAAATCGATTTTCAATAACTGTGAACTCCGTGGTTATGATTAGCCGGAACTTTGGGCCGGATACAGGGTGGGTAAGAAAACTTGTTCACCCCAATGCGGAAGCTCTTAAATTATCTAAAGTGTAGTAGTTCGAATCTCAACAACCATAGTCCAAGGCACTGCATATTGTAGGTAAGTGGAATTAACACGGAATGTAAGTAGGAGAACTGTACAGTGCATAGAATAACGTGACTAGTAGGTTATACCTATAAGCCGTCAGGTATATCAATGGTCATTCAAACTGACCTGAAATGCAGAACATTCCTGATACAATGTACCATCACAAGATAGGCATAGTTATCGTAGAAGATTAGATTTCCATCGCTATGACGTTCCACGAATTGAACAAGCATCACCAGAAACAGTAAACGTTTCTTGCATATAGTCAGAATAAAAATATAGCAATTCAAGAGAATTCGATTTAGTCGATATATGGAAAATTAAAAAAAAATGATAATCTATATATAAGATGACATTGGTGCTATTCAAGGACAAAGGATTTTCAGTATGCATATGTTACATGCCTTAGGCATGTCATACTGTTGAAGTTCATTGGGATTCTTATCGAGAGAGAGAAAGAGACAGAGAGAGAGAGAGAGAGAGATTGAGAGCAAGAGGGACAGAGTGAGAAAGATTTCTCTGTCTCTTTATATGCATAACGTATGGCCAGGGAAAAGACAGACCATATGTAGATCATAGTACTATCACGACTGGCACGTAGCCAGTAGCCACTGCAATCACGAGAAAAATTCACAGTTTGGCCGGCGGCCTTTTGCTTGCGCTCTGTGAAAATCCTGCGATTCCCATCGATTTCTCAACTCTGAACTATCCGGCTGTGGGTATAGGTCGAATATGTAGTGTATGTAACGGCTGTGTGAGATGGAAGTAAAAATTAACGAAAACACCCAAGGGAAAGATAGGCTATTATATTCATTTGTAGAGGAATCCATTTTGATTTCCTTTTGTAAAATTAATGTCAATGAGTAATTAGTGTTTTTTGGACAGATCGAAAATATTGAAATTTCTAGCAACCCACAAGTGGCTCTGCATAACATTACGAAGTTTACATGCGTATGGTTTTGCACTGAAATATAAAATTTTTCTCTTTTGGCATATATTTCAGTGATTTTATAAAAAGCCATGCGTGACTTGATAAGGATTTTATTGTTTTCGATCTGTCAAAAAAAAAACACATTTTACTTGTGGAACGTCAATACATGGTTTTCAACTATCTGAAGTATCATATAAGAGATTGTATACATACAGCACAGTGACTGTCCAGTTGGCAGGTACTAAGGGATGCTGGAGAAAAAGATTGATTGGTACAGATCAAGCATTCATTTGTCTTTTTATTAATAGTTACTAGCCAGTGCAATTTATACTTGAATCATTCTACACGTGGAAAAATTTGTAATTTCGATTGCGTCATCGTGGTAAACGATATTTTTTTCATCGAATCTAGAAGGCAGAAATAATTTTGATTATTCTTATATAATTCGTTCGATAATAACGCACCTGTCTCACGTTCTATTTTCACCTGATTTTAATTATCCTCTTACAAAATTGATTTCGGAATTTGGGTAAACGGGTCGAGCGCAAGGTTTACGCCCCTCTTTTATCCATACCGCTGAGTATTAATATCATCCAGGGAGCAGTGCCAAATCGCACGATTCTGTTATCGACAAACAATACCTTGTAGCCACGGCTTGTAAGGGTTTCGTGTAATTTAGTCGGATTTTGCAGAAATAAATGTTACGCTACACAAAGCCTTGTCGTGCGTCATTCATCATTGACTACGTTGAACGTAACGTCTGGCATTTCCAAGCTTTATGAGCTTAAAAATGCGAAAAATCGCACGATTCTGTTATCGATAGTAGTACCTTGTAGCCACGGCTTTCAGTTTGGTCTAATTTAGTCGGATTTTGCAGAAATAAATGTTACGCTACACAAAGCCTTGTCGTGCGTCATTCGTCATTGACTACGTTGAACGTAACGTCTGGCGTTTCCAAGCTTTATGAGCTTAAAAATGCGAAAAATCGCACGATTATGTTATCGACAGAGAATACCTTGTGGCCACGGCTTTCGGTTTGGTCTAATTTAGTCGGATTTTGCAGAAATAAATGTTACGCTACACAAAGCCTTGTCGCGCGTCATTCGTCATTGACTACGTTGAACCTAACGTCTGGCGTTTCCAAGCTTTATGAGCTTAAAAATGCGAAAAATCGCACGATTCTGTTATCGACAGAGAATACCTTGTAGCCACGGCTTTCGGTTTGGTGTAATTTAGTCGGATTTTGCAGAAATAAATGTTACGCTACATGAAGCCTTGTCGTGCGTCATTCGCCATTGACTACGTTGAACGTAACGTCTGGCGTTTCCAAGCTTTATTAGATTAAAAATGCGACAAGGAAATTCTATTAAAGAAATTGCTGGAGGATTTCAGGAAATTATGAAAAAACGATATTCCGCGCGGAAGGATGCTTTTGTGCGAAGAAAGAGTTTCGCCTATCTAGGGGACGAAAAGAAAGGACGAATAATAAAATAAAGATTAAAGCGAAGATACAAGGTGCACCCATCTCTGGAAAACGTGTGAGAAGTATCATATCGTTGGGAAAGTAAATTTATAGAAAATTTGCATCACGAGCAATTTGTCGAACACCCTATTGGTAGATAGTAGATGGGTGGCACTATGGCATTGTGCGATAATCTTCGAAATTTCTCACTATGAAATATTTCCCTGTTATTTAGTACCACCTCGACATTTTCTGAGCGGAAGTTAGGAACGGAAATGACCGACGGAAACCTCACGGAAATTCACTGGCTCTATTTGACCTAGTAGCCTCTCGGACTTTGAACATTTTGCAAGAGCAAGGGGGCACTCCTGACCTCTCGACTTGTTGCTCCTCTTTTTGCAACAGGTTCTAGGAGAATGGTGAAAAAAGCATAGCTAGGGGGAAAACGTACGATTGGTATCGGAACATCTCTGTATTTCCCTGAGGTATTGTAACACTCGGGCTGCAATACATGGGAAAGTGTACCAACCTACTATGTTGGTTTTCATAGTAATGTGCACGAAGTAGAACGAAACGTCGGATGTGACGTAAAAAAAGTAATTCCAATAGGTTAATATGGGATGCTTCACAAGATGGCTTTTCTGTGCAAAATTCCTTCGCTGTAGGTTCACATATTCCATACTGATAATATTAACACAATAGAAATCATTATTAGTGTCATTTCGCTGCTAGCGAGTCAAAAAGTATCCTAGGTCAACCATGTTTTACGTATAAATGCAAAGCGCCAAGTTGCTGACTTGCATATATTAGATTCCCCAGGAAAAGCCATGTGACTTCATTAGAGTTTTGTTTTTTTTTTCCCCGAGGATTTTCAACGTAACGCGATGACAGTTGGTAAAATTGCATCAGCAACTGTGGGAGAGACGAAAGGAAAAAAAAATTAATAAGAATTATCAAGATAAAAATGCGAAGTTACTGGCCTAATGAGAATTCAAAATTTCTCAAGAGACTGTCTGCTTTAAGTTCGTGAAGTATAATTTGGAACAAATGAAAAATATATAAAGTATAAAAATTCTCGTTAAAAATTTGCAAAACTAGCTGACAAATATATGGCTCTCGACACACGGTACTATATACTCCAAAGATAAATATGATTTCTGGAGTATAAGAATGACATTGAAAGTTTTACTACAAGCTAAAGTCACTGCTTTATATTTTACAGTCCATTCGTGATACGTTATGCATAGGTACGAACATGAAGGCGTCGTCTCAACGGGTAATATTCTCGGTATGCAATTCGTTAACATTTTACTTTACCGCAGAGTTTTACGAGCCGTTTATTTTTTATGTATCTGGTACTAATCGTGAATCCTTATTAGGCAGCGATGTGACCATCGTGACATGAACGTTTATGTGCGTGCCTTGACGATAACCGTATCTACCAACAAGATAACGAACATCCGTCAGGGTTGAAAGAGTTTACTAAGGGTTTGTTTACGAAAAAAAAAAAATAAATAGAAGAAGTAAAAACGAACGAAACCCAGCCACAATTGTCTTCATTCTTCACGTACCGTAAACTTTCCACGATAAGCCGCAATGTAGTACGTACCACCCCTTTTATATTTTGGTGAGCAACCCCCCTCCCCAGAAGTAATGCAAATATAATGAGAAGTTGTCTAGGTAAAATAAGTTGGACGAAAATCACTAACTGCAATTACAACTTGGCAAAGTGTACCATTATATTTTCAATTATCCAGAATTCCAGAAAGGCTGGCTGTACATAGTTCAGTCACGTCAATGCTTCACCAACTTATTCAAACAGTAACGCATACGCCTGTATCTTCTCCTTATATACGTATAACAGTACACGTAATTTAATGAAATAGTTTCAGCCCCTGTTGTCCATCCGAAGAGTGACGTACAATGTCATCGAGTCCACAATGATACCATAGGGTTTCAGGGACAACCAAAGTAGATCCTAATTCCCTATGCCTGCCATAGAGACCAACTGAATTAACATACAACTGTGCCAGTTTAAACCCACGGTCTCAAGGCTTAGAAACTTGTTAGCATAGGCACCCGTTCCCACTTCCGGTCTGCCTGACTGCCTACCTACCTATCTACCTTCCTGCCTGCCTACCTACCTACCTACCTATCTAGGACTATAACGTTCGTGCAAGATTCACGAGCGCCCACCATTAGTCCTCATCCTGAGAATCAACTACACAGGTACGATGGCATGAACGAAGGATGAATCGCTATTTCGATAACAAACGGATAAGCTGTTCAGTAGTAACTTGTACGCATTACAAAAGGACATACCATCACCTTAGCTTGTATGGACTAGCATGAAAAGTCATTTAGAGCTTGTTCATGCTTATAAGCCAACAGTTACGTGAAAACTGTTATTACCAACTGTTAAAGGTAGTATATCTACATCGTGGTTATGTACTGACGTACTGACATACATAACCACAGAGTTAATGAGTATTATTAAAAGGCATATATACTCTGGGTATTGTGATTTTACTATGAACATTTAACGCGAGCTATAACGGGGTAAAAAGAAATATATCCTTTTCCATAGTTTTTTCTTATATCGGGCTATCATTTCTCACTGATTTTTATTCGAATTATAGTAAGGATTCAGATTTGGTAATTTAGTACTTAAGCCAATGGATTGAGTTTATCTTACGTAAAAAATGTATTAAAACTGGGTATATACTTGTATTGTGCGTGTTTGTATTGATTGCCCGAATAATTGCCAGCAGCAACCTCTATAGAATGGTAGACCGACCGATCGCGTGCAGACTTTCATTCGACAATAAGGTGTTGCCCTGTCGGACACGAGGTTCACCCTTAGCCAGGGCATCGCCAAAAGGCCTGCGCCCTTCAGCGCACAGTCCTGATAAATCGTTTTAGTATCTTTTGATAAAAAATAGCGCGATCGAAAAGAATCCATAGATATCGTTATAGTGAATAGTGAGCTACCATATTTTATAGTGTACGTGTACAGGATAGCTGTGTTCCTGGAATTATTATTTATTGTGCGAATTACTTTTTTCTGTTTTTTTCCCCTTATCTTCCTGTCTTTTTACTTTTTCGTGCGAGCCGAGGAAAGCGGCAAACTGTTACTTCGCTTTAAATTGATACGGCAGTCGCCTCGCAGCTGCTCACTTGCAGCTATACTATAAACTTTGCGCAGGACATTGACTGATTATTTTAAAAGAATTAGAACGTCACTGACTACGAATTTCATTTACAAATTACCATTTCATCGACTTGACAGTCTATCTTCTTCTCTTGATGAGACTGGTTGGCAATTTCTCAATTAAAAGTACTCCGGCTGATCGTGGATATAAGCTGCCGTGTTTTAACGATTGCCTTATTAGCGAGCTGTCCCGGTGAAAATTAATTTTCTTAGGAACAGGTTAATCGACTATCTGATACGTGTTTGTGTGCCAAGAGGAAGTCGAATGATTTGTCTGCTCGTCGACTTGTCAGCTCGTCAGGAGTCATGCGATCTTTAATGGTCATTGTTATGTGTTAATGTACGTGGTTTAAATGTAGAGTCAATGAAAAAACAAAATATAGTATTTGCGGGAGAACTAGTAACTTTTCTTTTCTCTTCTTTCTCTTTAACTAACCACCAGGTATTATATCTCACTATTCAGCAGGTAAACGAGGACAAAATTACTGTTGTGAATAACGAGAACACTTCGTACCCCATAATACGTGTTGACGATACCTATGCTTGGTATAAGATTAGTAACACTGTTATCTAAATTGTCGAGGGTGGTGAGTGTAGACAAATTTTTACTGCTTTAGGAACACGTATACGTAAACGGGGTTATGTTAACGAACTTGGTGGTGAAATAAAGGGCAGTAAATATATCGGTCGCGAAATGGGATCGTTCTATCTGAATGCGACGTATTAAGTATTCTGAAAATTATTCTATGTTGGAGGAAGTATAAGTTATTGATACTTCTTGGTTTATGGAGGTTCGTCTCGAAAGGTCCTGTCAGGGGTAGATAAAATGGCGCAATCTTCATTGGTAATAAATGAGATACGATAAGGTAGATTATGGTAATATTCTTCATTGAGATTGCCAAACATTTTTATACGATTTGGTAGAATTTTGACGTATATCTTATGCTAGACGAGGTCAATTAATTTGTAATTGAATTTTATGTTAACCGTAAATTGTGTCAAATTAGTGAATAATATCCAATATTTAATATACATCAATTATATTCTCTTGGGTCACATATACCATTCTGTTACTCATAAAACGAATTATTAATATGATTTAAAAATTTATACAATCAGTCAAAAGCTGAAAAGTTAACTGATCTGTAGAAATGATTTCTTTCCAAGATTAAGTATACCTTGATATTATTTTAATATAAGACTTGTTACCGAGGTCATGATTTTCTTATCCATTTTACACGTGGAGATGAAATCAGTAACAGGTGATGAATTATTGATATAAATTATACATAAACATGTTGATAACAGTATAGATACTGGCGGCTGTTGGTACAAAAATACTTATGTGATAATTGACATCATTTTGCCGGTGTGGAAGTTTTGTGTAAAAAAAATTTTAATCTGTTATCCCTTTGGACTGGAAGAATTACATGAGTGACTGGCAATTATGTATGTCGCCATAGCGGCGCCAATAGAGTGTAAAGGATTAATACTGTTCGTGATAGGCGAATAAATGATGATTTATTGGAACGACGTAGGGTTTACGTTTCGAAAAGTAAGCTTCAGGTTGCCGTATTGTTAGTACCTTAATATAGATAACTATAATGGAATCACAGTCACCAGAATCGTGTAGTAAAGTTTTTTCCACCTCATTTTCCCTTTCGCAAATCCCTATCAGCGCTGTTTGTTTCAATTTTTATTGATATAGTTATACATTTCCAAATATTCTTTTTATTGGATTTTCCCTAGTAATTTTATACAGAGCGAAGTACCTGTTTATCACCTGAATAATTTACTTCTGTTAGCCCATTAGCGCATCGAACGTCACGGTTTACTAGAAAATAGTGGTGATAATTAAAAATCGATTGAGCAACGTAAAAG
Source organism: Pachycephus smyrnensis (assembly GCA_030142225.1). NCBI lineage: Eukaryota > Metazoa > Arthropoda > Insecta > Hymenoptera > Cephidae > Pachycephus > Pachycephus smyrnensis. Next base: position 434,112 of record JARQST010000395.1, on the reverse strand, counting down.
TAACGTTATTTGATGAAATATATATATTTTAACGATTTTAGGTCAATTTTTATTATCAAAGGGAGATAGTGTGTGCACTCAGGAAATATAGGGAATTAAAATTGTAGAAATTAAATTCCAATCATATCCGAGTGCTATCGGTATGCAATTTCTGTGAGAACATTTGTAAATCACGTTTTTATCCGGCATTCAATAAAACTTTTTACGACCTTCATGTAGCGTATGGTAAAATATTTAGAAATCGAGGACACGTTGCTTAGAGTCTACCTATGCAATATCTACATTTTCATGTACCGATATAAGATATACTGTACATATGGACATCCATAAAATACATTACATACTATTTCTCTGATACACGTTGCTCCAGCCGTAGGAAAAATCGAGGTGCCAGATAGATCTGTCGTTTTGAAATGTTTGAGACGATTCAAGGAAAAAAGATGTTGAGATGTTGTCACACAGAGATAGACACACAATAGTGTTATACAATTCAACATAAAGTTTCCTGCTACTGTTGATATTCCTGTAAAAAAAAATACCGTAAACAAGACATATGACAACCAAGAGAAATTGAGAGAAATTTAATTTTCATTGTATCGACTTGATCCTAAGATTATATTTCCTGAGATGAGTAGATATATTGTATAATATATATTATAGCGTTTATAAATATATCATAATTGAAAGTCGCAGTACGAATGCGTAAAATTTCCTTTTTTAATTAACAGAAATAAAACTCCAATTTTTTAGCTGGATTTGAAAGTAGTTGCGAAAGATTTGGTGTAAAAAGAATTTCAAGTGTTGACAGAAGTACCTTCTTCCCCGGAAGAGTGGTGGACACAGTTCAACAAATATCTCAAAAAAAAAACATTTTCAAGCTGTCGCTGCTCTTCCGCTTTGAAAATAAAACATGGAGAGACACTAGTTACTTTATATCTTTACTCGTCTTCCTTTCACTGAATTACTCGTTCTTGGTGTCGTTGCAATTACTGTTTTGGGAGTGTGAATATACACGACTATAACACTTTCCTATAGTATCATATTATCATATACTGGATATCACTAATTAATACCATACGTCATACAGTGGATTACGACGTACTCTATGTTTTTTAATTTATAGGCATATTTGATGTTTCGCTCTTTTGTTATGATTATCCCATATATTTTGATCTATATTGATTATCATAATTATATTATTTTAGTGCTACTTCATTTTGATAGTTGTCATCATTTTATTATGATTATGTTTATTTTAATGGCCCATAGATTTATGAAGGATGGTTCAGATTGAATAAATTAATTGATTTATCCTCCTCTCTCTTTTTTATAGTAGCACCAATTAAGCACTTTCATGTCCCGGAGAGAAAGAAAGTCAATGCGACGCAAGAAGATAAGAGTTAATTTCATTCAGTAGATTTTCATTCTATCCTTATTATTTCTTTCTTAAAACGTCAGCTACAAAATGGTCCAGTTGTACGTCAGAGTAGGTACTATTTTCACAAGAGAGAATGCATTTCCAAGTCGCAATTACTCTTGAAGGTTTATCGGCACATCATAGCTAAGTGAAATTGTCTCTTTTACAGTTAATGAAATTGTAACACTGGTTAAAAAAACAGTGCTCCGTACTTTTTTTCGTTTTCTTTCCGCCCTGCGTTCTCAGAAAGTGAAGTTAATTCTCGTAGAAAATATCGCGAGATTGAAGCTCAAGACTCAGCGGCTGCCGTTCCTCATAATTCTTTTGACGCCTTCATGTTTTCGCGCGGATGGTTTACCGTTGTTTGTTATACGATAGTAACTACGCTTTACCACCCCAGAACCCACCAGGCATCGATCATCCTTTGTTTTCCCTGTAACAATTCCAATAGTAATTGAACCAAATCAAATTTTCGGCAATGCATTGTAGTACATTAATCAGCGATTTGCACGTGTTTAATTGTACCTTTTACACAAGAGGAATTTACGTAAACAAAAACATTATCTTTATTTGTCAATGCTATTTCCACCCCTATTATATACAGCACGCGCAAATATTTATCAAAGAAATGTATACTACATCCAAGTGAACATAAGCACCCTTCACGGTTGTTCGTATATGTTTGTTTATTATTTATTGATTAAATGTCAAATCATTGTTTTACGTCATTCTAAAGGGCTAAATATTTAATGCGGGGTAATACAGGTAACGGTAAGGTCCCGCGAGTAAATGTTCTCTGTCAGTTGAAAACATTGAAAGCAGCTACCTACTTATTGGCACGTGTCCTAGTTTCCCCAGCGGAAATGGAGTTGCTAAATAACAATTCCTGGATGAAAATGACGAACGCATAATGCATCAGAGACGTCAATATACGTTGTGGAGAGGATTGCAAGTAAGATTAATACGAGACAAGTTTAACAGCATGAGAGTAGTTGAAATTCGATAATATATATATATAATATATGCGTATTATTTGATAATATATACACAATCTGATATATAGATAATACATCATATCACCAGTGACTCGTTTCAACTTTATAGCTTTGTGGTAGATATAAAAACAGCAGACTCACCGAAGCACTCTGTATATGAAAAATGTGTTTCTTAAAAAAAAAAAACTCTAGAATCTTACTCCAATTTCCTAGGCCGATCACGGATCTACCACCAATGAATGTATGCATGAGGGTTTTGCGACTCAAGATATCCTCAAGTACGAGGCCACTCAGATATGCACACAGAGGTCAGTGAACATGATTTGGTTCCTCACGCAAGTGAAGCGTATCGAACAAGTTTCTTTGGATGGTGGCCAACGATCTGAACTCCTGGCGAAGGATAGTAGCTCCTACTTTGTACTCGTGCTTTGCCACGTCGTAGAAAGAAAATTATGAAAAAATAAATAAAAACGACCAAAAACGAAAAACACTATTTGATTCCAGTGGGAATTGCAGTTCGTCACGATTGTGGAAGTGTCGAGCGTTGGAGCACAGTGAAAGAGTCAGTATGATAGAGGGCGTTGATGAGGGGTAGATAACAAAGAAAGAGAAGGAGAGGAGGAATAGGAATAGAGCTAAAAAAATAGGGCAACCGCTTCAGCATGACGCCACCCCTTTTATACCGGAAGCGTAAAGTCTTTACAAGAAATGGGTCGTCCTCCTAGTGAAATTGTTCTTCGGAATCATGGCGGCATATCCAGGATGTAAATATCGTTTGCGTGAAATAAGTGAGTTTCGATGATTCCGACGTTAGCGAGACAAAGAGAACGTTGGAGGAAACGGTTTGGAAATTCTTTAGCGTTGGTCTACCAATAACAACCCGTCTTTGCCTGCTTAGAAACTACGTCGCATAACACGGCGTCTTGAGAATTGTCACGAAGCGTCCCACGTTCCGTTCGAAAAATCCTTCGAAATCTCATTGGACGTCGCGACGCCTTCTACTTCTTTATTACATACCGCATATGTGGATAGTGTGCATCGGGTGACTTTATATCTCTACGTACTCAGCGCATGGTATCCATATTTTACCTGGTGCATGCACGTCCGTCCTCCTGAAACATGCATCGGTGGGGTTAGGTCGAACAAACACTTCATAAATCTTGCATTCTATTTTTGGCCAGTTTTCATATACGTCAGCCAAGGGAAACACGATTCTTGGAGTTAGTCGATTTTGAATACGATCCTACTATAAATTTAGTGTGGGCTTTATGGACCGTATAGGGTGGAACATTATTGGCCAAGGGATGCACGCAAGCTCACATAAACTATTTTTACGATCTATACACTGTACAGGAGGACGACAGGAATGCGCCTATGTAATTTCAAATGAGTTTGCAGGAGTATCTCATGAACTATGGACCCCCTGTAAGCTTGGCCAAAATACTATTCAGTATGTGTATATATATACACACATGGGTTAGGGTACCTGCATTTACTGTGGGATTAAATTAGTGCACGGCGCATTAGACGCGACTATCCTCTCTGTTTGATCATTAGCAGCGGTTCGCGCGTTTACGTATCGTCGTGCCACCACCTTTGAACTACATGCCTTACCACGTACAAGCTTACAAGATAACAGGTTAAGCACTTCATAAATCTCGTACCCTTATCTGCCAACTAGTAGGTGTGTACCTACTCATATAATCGCCTTCAGGAAAATTGCCCAGTTAATGTCCCCTTTTCCTAAGGACTATAAGAATTCCCACATTTCACGCTTCATTCGTGATTTTTTCCCCCTATTGGGCAAGGCCTGAATTTCAAATCTAGCATTTGGCAGGTATATGTCCTGAGCTCGCGAGACAATCGATCCACCATAATTTGCATCATGTAACAAAATTTGTAAAATTGTTCCAGTGTCGATATTTATTATACGGAGTTATATACCAATGAAAGATGCTATTTGGATATAAGATAGCACATACAAGGTTATTTAGGAGTATTGTACCACCTGAAGGTGGTTTTGTCATGTGAATCAAATGGACGGACTAACTTCAGTTGATGCCAGACTCCTGAATAACACTATGAGTATATAACTATGTCTAGGATTATTCAGTACAAGGGCACCAGCTGAAGGTGGTTCTATCATAGAAATCAAATGGACAGGCTAACTTTAGGTGGTGCGGTTGTCGTGTATAACCCTGTATAACGATGAAGGGAACATTACTGAAATTTTTATGGGATACGGAAGGAGGTATTTCGAAGGAGTGCTTAGCCTTTTATAACGTCTCCTTAAAAAATGCCGGTTCAACGAGATCATCATGTCGCCGGAAATGCACCTTGTCATGGCACAGCGACAAATGAACTCTTTATGACTACTTGTATGAACCGAGTCATAATTTATTGTGATAAGCAACCCAGGAGACCCGTAAAAAATTATTACCTAGAGCCAACTTATCTCCTCTGGTCATTACGTGGAATAAAATGAATTGAGAATAGTACAGGTATACCTATCCAATAAGTTCCAGCATATGGCCTAACCCATCAAGGAAATTCAATTTGTCCACGTTAATTGACATTCCAATCATCTATCGATTCATTCATCAAGTACGATTGACTTGATAGTATCAATTGTTCGACAGAAGCACCAATTATTGTTTTTACGTATATCGACGTTGATCCACGTAGGATATCGTCTGTCATTAAAAGCATTTCAAACGGCCGATAGTACGTGGATTTTTTATTCGTTCTGAATGCGAAACGAAATAAAGCACGTAGAAGAAATAAAAATATAAAACAAGTTCCATAACGAACTTACCCAAGCAGTGATTTACAGTAGACATACTGAAGAAACTTTACGGAAACTCAATCTCTATAGACATACAATATATACTGTACAGTACTACATATAGTACTATACTGAAATACTATAATGTACATTAAAGTTAGTAGCGAGTATTCTGGTCCACAGACGGTATACTGTAACTTTTAATTCACAAAGATCCTTTTGCACGGAACAGACGCCGCAGACGAAGAGATAAAGACAGAAGGATATATAGATACAGAAAGAAAAAGGCTGGCTTTAGGTAAAGTCGCAAAGCATTCCAACATTATCAATCAAGCCTCTACCACTAAGAGGCTTCCTGCCCTGAGAAATGCGAGTTCGCTTTGCTATCATTACGCAGCCGAGTCGTTTCTTTTCTGAGTGATGAACGACTAGTCCGTCGTAAGGCGGGTACAAGAAATATGGCAGTCTCTTGTACCGTTATCACAAAACACCTTGTGCCTGATCAATGGCACGTCCAAACCCTTGACTATACCTTTTGGACTCTTATCGTTGACGGACTTGAGAAACATTCAGTATCATCGTATATTGCATTACATACGTGAGAAGACGTGATTCTTGACACATCAACCTAACCTGTACTTATACCTTATCTATATATCTATATATGGATATCATGTCTTACGAGTGCTAGGACGTTCTAGGTCGTTGAATTTTCTTCTACGAAATAGAGTTCCTATCGTCTTTCTGTCAGGATATATTGATATATGCAGTTACTATTGAGTTCAATGGCGGATGGATATACGCAAGAGGGCGCGAGGCAGAAATGCATTCAATCAGATTGAAATCGAATCGAACCGGAAATTCGAATATAAATTTTCCCATTTATGTATATCTTATTCAGTAAAGAGATAGACTAAAATTGTACTCATTACTTCGTACTCTTGATCTGTTTCAGACGTTCTGCGTGGTGTCCAAGAGATCTCGCAAGAATTACATCCACAGGTTCACTGCGACTAACAGCTGGTTCATATTTTCCCCATGGAATCCCATAAGGCGGTGTTGCATCTTCCTCAGTACAAACCAGTACTTCGATTATGTGGTCATGGCTACCATTCTACTTAATTGCGTCTTCCTAGCCATGACCGAAACCGTCGAAGAAGCCGAGTAAGCAAACCTGTTACAACAATTAATATGATACACCCTATATTTAAATTATCCTATGTTTAAATTATCCTATAGTATAGTGCAGTATATATATATATATATATTTGAATTAGTAGAAAAAGACTATCGCTGTTCAGGCAGATTAAGCTGTGACGCTATTTCTAAGATACATGAAACTCATAAAAATTTATACCCATTTCATTAAAATGCTATCAATCCTACTTTCTTAGGGGGTCTGAGAAAATGTCCAGGTGTACGCAAAGCATTATACATATATGTACAGAAGACGTAATCGAGGTTGCGTGCAACTCTTCCAAGTGAGCATCCTCATTGCTGGAAGGGCATAGCGATGCTATCGCAACACCTTGAATTACATGATATACCTAATTTCCATATAAACCATTGGATGAACCTTGACTTCTCTCAAGACTGATAACACGTCTTATCTCCAGGGTATAAAAGGAGGAATAAAGGACGGAGATTAGCAAACTATTTTAGTATAGTTAATGTTGATTATATACCAGGATAATAATAGCAACAAATGTATATGTATGACGTAGCAAGATGGATATATTCGCATAAGAAAATATCCATCATACTAGACAAATTATTCTTTTGTAATTTAACGTATCCATATGTATACTCAAAACGACGAGTGAGCACCAGGATATATTTGATCGCCTTGTTATTTTGATGAATGCGCTTTCGTCACGTGTATAAGTGTTTCTTATCGAAATATTTCGTGTTTCTTGTTCATAACATTCGGGAGCGACACTTGTTGTTGGTTTTTGATTATATGAAAATGAAGGGAAAAAATGCCGGCGTTTAAATGTCCCAAGTACGTAGATATATAATATAATAGAATCAACGTATTCAGAATTATGGTGTATGATATGTGAAAGGATAAGCCGGAAGTCGTTAACGAGGAAAATGGCGGAAACATTGAAAATAGAAGGAAAAAATGTTCATTAAAATTGTCGGATATTCATAGACGTATGAAATGATGTAATATGGGAATGTTCAAACGTTAAGCTCGTTACCATTTTTTAAGGAAAACCAAAAATAAAATGGAGTCATGCTTTCTGAGTCACGTTAATGGATTCGTGTAATACGATTTATATGTTACTCGCTTTTGATAAAAGTGCGCTATAAAGTTATAGCTTTTTTTTTTTGAGAATTCAACAAATCTCCAAGCTCAACGTTATACTTTTCTGTCGTGTATGAGATTTTCTATTTTTCGCATAAGAACTCATATATCATATATACGATTCGAGGATATTTGTCACTTTGTGCAAAGTGTGGCATATGTTTATTTGGCCACTTTTACTTCACTGCAAATCACGTTGAATCCCCGCCGACAAATTCGCGGGAAAGTTTAATTTCTTTAGTCTGACATTCTCCTTGGCAAGTTTTCCTAGGGTCTTTTTCTCTGCGCGTCGGCGCCCGAATCTCTTCGCAATAAAAGTGCACACGAGGCGCAAAACTTGGCCGAATTACTATGGAACAATGTGTACAGAAAAAGGAAGCCGGGAGTACAAAGGATCGTAGCGAAAAGAAAAATGAAGCGAAACGTTCTCTATCCAGCATGTCATCAACTGTGAAGTCGAAAAGAACTCACAGTTAAAACTAAAAACTCCCAACTCTCTCCTACTGCACCTAAGATATTACCGTGTAAAATGATCAATAAGTGATCCGCCCCGTAGATAAAATTTGTACCGATAATATTTTAAATTTTATTTAAAAAATTTTTTATTTTAAATTTTATTTTTAATTTTATTAAAAATATTATTGTATATTACGAATTTAATTATTTTTGAGTTTTATTATTATTATTATATATATATATACACACAGAGATGCAATAATAAAATTCCTCGCTTCAACTACTGCGACTGAATAATTAATACCTCTATAGCATAATTATACAAAAAAATAAATGTTTCCATTTTTTCTCTTTCGATGAAAATACATATCTCGGTATTCATCATCAAAATGACAAGATCTTCCGGTCGGATGTCGGAAGTCCCGCATCCGCAGATCAGACCGTGCGCGTTGCGGTTGCTTGAAATATTTATACATATCGATTTTCTCATATACTACATATCTATGAATATATAAACACATGATAGATATATACAGTATAGATAGGTAATTTACAACAAGTGTATATATATATATATACTCAGCCACTGATGCTCGTGAATTTAGAAATATTCGAAAAAAAATTCTTACCACGAATGGCCCAGATACTACAATACAGCCTCGATAACGTTGCAAGGGTTGGTACTGGAAACACGCGATACGTACCACAGTTGGATCGATTTGATAATCGACGCGTCTAGGGTATATTGATAGGTCTGTCATAGGGAGATATTTAGCAAAAGTGGTTTCCCCTAGGACCCTTTCGGGGAGGGCGCTGTCTGATGTAATAATACGTGATCCTGTAATGCCCTTTATAAGGAGGACCCTATAGATTGAGATCTTGACAAAGCCACCCCGAACATAAGTTTCCCCCTTAAGTACTTTCTGCGAAGGGTTGCCTGCTACCAAAAAATCCAATGGACGACTTCGTATCATCCCTTGAGAATTTCACAAGGACTTCACCTGCTACTCGAATCAACTTACGATTCCAATCAATCTTTTAGTCTATCTTGAATACGTTGATTTCTTTGGACGAATTCTAATGGAAGCCATTTAATATAACGATTGAGTATCTGTCTTGACTGATCGGTGAAAAACCATCTACGTTCTGTACCTACCTATGTACTATGTGTATGTAGGAGTATATACACTCCTCGGTATATACTATTCGGGTATATATACTCGAATAAAAATGTTAAAATATCAGAAATATCTCAGAACAATCTCGCGTATATCTCTTTGGTCTCGATCAAGTATTTCTCATCTCAATTGAGTATCAGTCAAGTCTGCATTAATTTTCGTGTCATTGAAGTCTGGTTGTAGTCCGGATCAAGTCGCTCTACGCGGACTGTCTGATGATTCTGTTAGAGGAATTTTCGTAGAAATGTTTTTAATCTTAGAAGAGTATCGGACAATCCACGTTGAGAGACTTGATCCAGACCATGAGGAGACTTCAATCGGACCGAAGTCAATGCGAGGACTTGACCAATACTCAATTCAGATGAGAAGTACTTGATTGAGATCAAAGAGATATACGCGAGACTGGGAGATACGTAGGTAGCGCTGTCATCACAAGTAGTGATGACTGTAAGAAAGTGCAGATGAGGAAAATTCTAGTGAAGAAAATAAATCATGTTTCGCACTCAGAGAGAATAACGATACTGAAAGCTAAAAAGAAAATGAAAAAATAACTTTCGCCCATCGTAAGAACAAATAAAAATTTCTTTGCAAATTCAAAATACGACTATATAAACAAGTAAAAAAGAATCACTTCGCATTTTGTTTTCCGAATTGAAATGGCATTCACTTTGAGTTTCCTAGTCCAGACCCTTATAACCCCTGTGAAAATATAAGGGTTGGTATAGTTAAGTAGGGTAATCCTACTGTTTGTCTCCATCGAACTAGGGTCGATGTGTTCACATGCTGCCACACATAAAGAAATTCAGCTTTCTTCAAATGTTGACTAATCCATCGATTTTTGGTGAATGATTAGTACTGACTGAGTTTTCACCCTCTTACCCTCAGTTACCTTTCCAGCAAACCCAGTCGTTTTAGATGCAATAGATAGGTACCTTATAGCTAGTAGTTAACTTTGGCAAAGTCCGACTCTACGATTGCGCTAATATTCAATTGATAAAGTTTAAAACGGTAATGGTATTTGATTCGACTAACGATGCCACACGAGCTCAGTCGAAAATTTACGACGAACGACGAGGACAACGCTTATCAGCATTCGAGGTTTCGCTTACAGATTGATCGAAGTACCGCGTGAAGCGACCGATTTAGTTTTTGATAAAGTCCCCGTGGGCAACCCTCACGTTTATCGTTGACTGGACGACCCCTATTAAGCCCGAAAATTCACCTCTATCGCTTCACTGTTTCCACAAATACGGGCTCGCGTGCTTGCGGATGCCTGAATTTAGTATACATATATATGTCTATATATATAAATGTGTTTATAGAACCGTAAACTTCGTCTGATCCAATGCGTACCCATTCTACTTGCACGATATTCTTCACGGTCATTAAACGAAAACTTTGCTAGTGCCGTACGTAAATCTTAATGACGATTTGGGTTTTGGTATTTTCTTTTGAAAAAATCGTAATTATCAATATTTACGTGGACAAAGTATTCTTGTAGGTTAGAAAAAAAAATTAATTCCGCAGTACTTGTCAAAAGAATTCACGTCCGATTGCGTCAGAAATTTCAAAGAGGGTTGGACGCTCTATAGATTTTTCCCAATGGCGTCTATACGTCACGTTCTGGAGCAACGAGAAAGTACATAAGTATAATGATGAATAACGTGACAGTGATAAACACCATGAAGTCTTTCGATCGAACGTCTGGTTGACTAAAAATGTTGATTTTTGGATGAGGATCCATTTTGGTGAACATTCGACGAGCGTCACTGGTTCGTTAAAATTAATGGCGGCGTCGTTGTCGTCTGGATAGAAGGAATGAGCTTAAGCCGGATATAACGGGAAGCGACGCGCTAATTCAAAACGGTCGGTTTAGGCCGGTACAGAGCGATTATTCAACATGTTTACCTTTAGTAATAACGCAACGGCAATAGCCAATAATAACAACGACAAACTGCTGGTCTCGTGGGAAACTTCACATTTTAGCATGATATTTGCACTTAGCTATGCTATTGACTTGCACGAAGTAACGGTTTTATACGACCAAGCGAATTAAAATGTCAAACATTAAAGAATAATCATAACAATCATAAGTTAATTAGTGTTAAGGGGTGGCGTAGGGGTTTAAATTAATTTCGTCCACCTAAATGGGCGCAATTAGTTATGCAAATTTGTTACAAGAGGAAAATCCCCGTGAAGGTGTATGATGAGCTATGAGTAATTAAATAATACGGTGAATTGTTCGCTAGAAAATACGTGAAATTTTTATTTTATTCTGGAAAAGTGATGTGGAATATTTTGCAATGTTTGAACTTTGATATAGTTTTTTTACACGTTTCTTTTTTATCGATGCAATGCTGTCTCGATGCCTTTTTTTTTTAACAGATTAAATATTCGAGTAGCACCGAGTGACTCATGAAAATGCTCGAGCATGAAAGTCCGATAATCATATTGCGGCGACATGGTGCGCGAATTATACTCGGTGTGCTTATCTTTGAAATTCTGCTTGAAATTCACATCACGCCATAGGCCAATTTCGTCTAAAATTTGGCCTCGTGCAATCGCGGACTTAAGAACGTAGTTCAGACTTATACTATAAAGTATATATATATATAGTATTATACATTGCAATAAAATATTTGCTATATGTATATATCCGACATATTTGCAATTTGTAACCTGCACCGCTACAGTAAAAGTGACGAATCTCATATTTTAGATTTGCAGAAACCATCACCGTATACAATTGAGTCTTTCAGTATATCAGGAATTGAACTATCCAATAGAATTTCGGTTTTACGTTCAATCTTCGAATTGAATATTAAGTTCGGATCAGAATCAGTTATCCGTATCGATTGATTTCAGTCTGCAAAAATGAAATACAAATACAAGAGTTGAATCGAAATGTTATCTGTTTGCATCTGTCAAAATGAAATTCGATCATTCGCTTGGTTAGTGTTAAAATACATTGTGCGTATCCGTTATGTATTCGACAGAATTTACAGATAGTCAAAAAGCGTATATTGCATTCTTGGAACAATTCGAAACATTGCGAAAATAAATCTACATACGAAATTCAATAGAATCCATTAGCAAACTCTTTTGACTATACGCTACTATGTATGGTATGTAGGATGTCTGTGCTATTTGTTCTTTGCAGAAAATTGGTCATGGCTCAATTTTTCTACTAGTACCTAAATAACATGAAAATCATACAAAGGGCAGTGTTCCTATAACCTTATAGAAGTTATTTATAAGTAACAGGGACGAGTCGATAGTACAGCTGACAAAAGTCATTATTGATAACGTCTATTTGTGCAGCATTAAATGGCGAAAATCCCGCGTTGTGCTTGCGGCCATTTGTTACTCGAACAAAAAGCTACCGGAGAACCTATCAGCTGAGCTTCCATTCCACCTCTGAGACAAAGTGATTTCGATATCTGTCCAAAGCCGCGAAGCCGGTGAGCATTTCGCCAGCAATGGATTTATCGAGTGAATCGGATCTAATCCCTTGAAACTAGCTAGGAATGTACTTTATACCGTTCGATATTCTTTTTTTGATAATCTGACAACTTCATTGAGATATAAGAATCGATAGTTTTTTATTTATTATATTCCCTTTGGAATTTAATACCATTTATGATTTTTATATGGTAACTATTATAGTACTGTATTATTATTTATCAAATAGTAATGTTTATATCTGTCTATTTCTACATTACCGACATTTTTTGTACAAAATTTCACGCGTTCTAAGGCTACGTCTCCACCGGATCCGTGTCGAGAAATGAAATACGTGTGTTGTATATCTAGAGAGTAACAAACTATTACATACATACCATCCACGTATTTCAATTTTCGTTCAAGTTCGGTGAAAACATAGCCTAAGTCCCACGTAAATTTCCCATGTAAATTACAGGGGGTAGTGACAAAACCAATTTTACGCATAATGATGTATTCTCTTGTTTCACGCATTGTCTCAACTTTCTTCTCACAGATATATCTTCCTAGCCATCTACACGGCGGAAATGGTGATAAAGTCGATAGCTAAGGGATTCATTCTTAACAAGTACACGTATCTGAGGAATCCATGGAACTGGCTGGACTTTGTGGTGATAACAAGTGGATACGCGACTATTGGTATGGAGGTTGGGAATCTTGCTGGTTTAAGAACATTCCGAGTGCTAAGAGCACTCAAGACTGTTTCCATCATGCCAGGTGAGTTTGTTATTAATTTTCCCAATTAAAGTATTGAATTTGATATATCAATAAAAATCACTTCTCCTATATAGATCAGTTGAATAATTTATAGTACTTTGTACTTCGACTCCTATTCATAAAACTGTTCCATCCCTTTTAATTTCTTCAATCAATAACTTTCATCTCCGAGTTTCCACAAGTTTTTTATTCCATTCGATAGATACTAACCTATTTGCGTATATCATTGATTGATGAAAAAGCCAAATATTCCCTAAGATGGTAACTCGAAAGAAACAAGTAATCCATTACATCCAGCGTCCATAGGCCATTTTCCCTGCTGCTTTCTAATCCCGTGGGATTCGCTGGATATGATCAATTAATTATCTTCACTAAAGAACATGAGTAACTAATGACATGAAACTTGATATACATCATACGAAGTCAATCAAATTAATACTTGAAGTCAATAAAAATATAAAAATTGGACATTCAAATAATTTATTAAAAAAAATGTACTGTTATCGATAAGCCTTCTATAAATGAATTGTTACCGGAAATATTTTTTTTCCAAAATATAAAAATCAAGTAACATATTACAAGGTGTCAGTGACGCCGATGAGAAGCAGTCAAAGGAAAAATTGTATTTTGATAGGACCCTACATATTCCATTACCATATGTATGAATGATGTTTTGATGAGTATCCATACGTGAAATATTGAAGTATTTATACAGCGATACTATATTGGAGTATCTATACGGTAGCTTGTCGCAATACGAGTTCCTCTACAATTACACAACAAATTTCTATCTCAAATCTTCATACATATTAATATAACAGACAGGTCCAATTTGTACAGGACGTATCGACGAACCAGTGATGAGGGTTTAATTATAGATTCGAAAATTGGTTTGCGTACATACCAAACTGCTCTACCATTAACGATTTCATGAATTGTAATATTAATACGAAAATGGCACTAAGCATTCTCAGATACTATCTCAGTGGAAAATCAAATCATTCCAGTCGATGAATATTGATTTTCCAAGTACTTTAATTAAACGGGAATCCATTCGATATCCCTGGTTCTCCTCAGCAGTAAGAAACAGGTCTTTTCGAAATGCCTTCCTAGCTGGGTTCAAAATATTCTTTACAAATTAACCAACTTCCTCGTCATTTTTCGAAATAATTAACAGGACGAGAATTTAAATAATCTCTAACCCATAAAAGGCGTTTATGACGTCATCTTAATTAAGGAAAATATACAAGCTCGCACATACGACTCTCTTATCATTTCAGTCGGTCCTGTCAGCGTCATGTTTCATTTTCTAAAAAAGTTCATATCGAGCCAAAGTACAAAAAAAGACTGTCACTCCTCTCCTTTTCAACGGTTTTACTATTAACCGGGATAGAGGCACGTGTGAACGTGGCATAACGTCGACGACTAGACTCCGTCTTAAGTAACGAGCAGCATATTAGCACAGCCGATAAGGCACGCAAGGCCCTTTAAGCTTTTCCAAAGTTCCATCGCCAAAACCTTTGCCGCTCTCCCTATACGCAAGCATTTCACCCTATTCGCCATTTTCGCCTGACTACTTCGCGATTTCATGGTGGTATTTTTATTTTTACAGCAAAACTTTTCCCATAAAGCACACGCCTCCGTGGCTGCCGAGTGTGTCGCGTTCCGGCGGGGGCTCTCAATTAATTAGGGATTATTACCAGCTGTTTCTATACATATATATACTATAGGTACTACGTGTAACGTATATTGGTATACACATCATTCCAACACACAAGGCAATTTTCATGTAGACATATGTATACACCTATATACAAGATGTCGTCTTTTGCCAGCGATAAGTTTCATATATGTACATATATATATTTCTATCGTTTTTTTTGTGGCTATTTGGGTAACCTATGCCATAGTTTATTTAACCGCAACATTTGAATACTTTATAACTGCCAACACTTTCCTGGTTGCGAGCTTTTCTCGTGAAACTTTCACGCCCTTAGGCTGCAGGCGAACCCGCACTCCACGACGGAATAATGTCGGACTTTTCGAACTTGCTGGCAAAACTTTCAAGGGGCCTGGGCGCGTCTCGCGTACCTTTTCCCAGGCTCAATAATTAACGCGCTCACTTTGCGCCACTTGTAAATTCGACAGGTTTAAGTGGGATGCACGAGCCTTCTCGCAAATGGACCAACCCTCGTGTCAATATGCACGCGATCCTTCGCCCTCGAGAAAATTGCACCTGGATAATAATACTTGTATAATTCGTGCAGTTAATTACTTAGATAATTCACGTTACAACGCATTGTTACAGTTATCTTAATTAAGGATTATCCCATTCACTTGTGTGTGTATATATATAATTCACCATGCTTGAATAATTCCGACATATCAAAAAGGATACTGTCAATGTACCTTCATAAACTTTGAAATTTACTTCATGTTTAATTTAAAGAAATTTCTATGAATTATTTTAACGGAGAAGATAATTGCATACGATATTATCGTATTAAAGGATCGATTTCTAATGAATTTTAGGGATTTCTAAAAATCGTTAGGGAAATATATTTATATCAAAGGATCGTATTGGATTCTATTTAATATCATGGCTGTTCGTTATTAATAAGTACATACGTGCTTAATTGAATGATCGGGAATGTTCAATACCTCCTGTTGTCCTTGAAGAGGATCGATAAGCTGGTGTGAAGCATCAATTGTTGAGCCAAGGTTACGTTTGTAGAGCGTCGTCTCGATCGAACGTTAAACTGAGCCATGAGTGGTACTATCAGCTAGATAAGTACATGCAAGTACATATGTGGATACAGATAATCATGGCTTGTACATGGTTATAACTGGAGAACCAAACATGGATGAATGGTGGTTGCTACGTGATGATCATATAGTGTTTGTATTGATATCCACTAGTCGATATCATCTTGGTATGGTGGAGGCTGCACCACTTGTAAACAATGGAGAACAGGAACCCTCTTGAGATCAGATCTTTAGAGAAGTGCCTTAAATGACGTCGAATGAATACCTTCTAACGACTCGCTTTAAGTACGTCACATTGGGAACTTGTCTTCTCACAGGACTGTGCTAGTAGGTCAATAGCA
The DNA here is from genome assembly GCA_030142225.1 of Pachycephus smyrnensis. NCBI lineage: Eukaryota > Metazoa > Arthropoda > Insecta > Hymenoptera > Cephidae > Pachycephus > Pachycephus smyrnensis. The sequence goes on along the minus strand of JARQST010000395.1, from coordinate 417,645 downwards.
ATATCATTTTTCTGTTGGTGAAATAGATATAATAGATATGGCCGTTTAAGGATAGATTGTTGAATAACCGATAAAAATATTCTCCTACGGAATAGCCAAGTTTTATAGACCTTGATGTCCATCGTTTTAAATTTGAAAATTCATTTTCGATTTGGCGGAATTGGAGCGTGTTGATTTCAAAAATTTTTTATAAATACGTTTGTGGATTGTTGCAGGTTTAAAAACTATCATCAATGCGCTGTTGCACAGCTTTAAGCAACTTGCCGAGGTCATGACCTTGACGATTTTCTGTTTGATGGTCTTCGCCCTTTTCGCCCTTCAGGTTTACATGGGGGAACTTAGGAACAAGTGCGTGAGACATCAGGAGCCGAACACTACCCAGGTCGACTGGAACGAGTACGTAATTGCAAGTTTCATACAATACAAATTTTCAGTGTTTTTATGTAAAAATTTAATTTTTGCAAGGGAGAATGAAAAAGATTAAAAAATCTCCATAACGTTTTAAGATTTATTGGTGTAATACTGCGAGAATTAAAATTATATTAATTATCAAATTATTCTTCTGAACGCTGATCAATCCAATAACTCTGTGTACTTATCGAATGAATTGCATCAACTTCAAACTGTGTAATCTCGCTAGGAATCCTTTAAGCTTGTCGGACTACCCCTAGGAGCTTAGTAAAGCTGTGCAAGCTTCGTATTGAACGGACAGTCAGCCGTAGAAGGACTCGAAGTTGTTTAGATTAGAGGAACAGCAATTATAAGATTTAAGAAAACCGAATGAAATACTTGGAGTTAATCCAATTCACAAATCTTTGCAAAAGCTTTACTCAGCAACTGCTGCAAAAGCTCGAACGTCGAATTTCTGTTTAGAAACGCGAATTATCCATCATTTGAGAATGATGAGTGCTATTAATTTAACTCAGTGTACTCTTAAGCGGATCAGAAATCCACCTTTTCGAATTTGAGACAATTTTTTACGCATTGCTAAGTCGCGCATTAATCGCTTCTTAAACCGGTGTTAAACGTCCTTTAAACTTTTCTCAGCAGATCAAGTTGAAACTTATTAAGAATTTACGATTACACGTACACGTTTAGACTGTCGGATAGAAATTAAAATTCATGAGACCTCATACACATGCCATAGCTCTCCATTTTGGTATGGAGAAATGAAGGTTCATCCGTAAATCCAAAGACAATTTTCTTCGTAAAAATTGCACGATTTACCATGGCATTGTCGAGAGACGTCGAATAGACAGATGAGAATAATAAAAGACCGTAGCATCCTCTTTCTTCAGTCCCAACCTTTTGGATATTTTTCGCTTCCTTGGTCACAAAAGGTAAAATCCGGAAATAATCAGAAAGAAAGAAATTGGATGACCTCCTTTTAGGTCTACGTTGATACGACTGATCGATGCCCGCGACAGCCACGACTGCTACGGCCATTTAGCACTAGGTACGCCAATGTCTATGAAGCTATTATCAACCGACTAAACTCGGCTGGTTCGTGATTTGTCTACGCCGATGGCGCGTTCTACTTTTCCACGGCCATGGTTAAAAATTACGTAACACTACATTTGAGTCCTGAAGGGCTGGTCACGCAATGTCCCTTTTCTAAATGGCACTCAACGAGCACGGACAATTAATCATGAGCACTGCTCTATTTGTTGGTTATACTTACACTGCCTAAGGACCGAACCGCGATCAGCGTCATCCACTTTGCATTATATAATCGGCCTCGCCATTTATCAACTTTTTTATTAAGTCGTAAAACTCTCGTTACCCAGCTTGGTCCTAAGTACGCAAAATTGATTCCTCTAGGTATCTTCATTACTAGGCTTTAGGAACTCCTCGAATATAGCTACAGCCGTATATCTTAAGTTCTGTAATAAGTTTAAAGTAGATTTTCTACAATAAGAAGGGACAACGCAGTGAACAAGTATTCCTGGCACTTGGAGAGACTTTCCTGCTTATCGTGTCAAGTAGAATTTCAGGTAAAAGTTCTTAGTGAACGTTTTGACGATTAGCTGTATAAAATCCTTCTTAGACACAGTATCTTCTTGGCATACAGAAAGAATTCGACGTTCGAGAGAATATTAAATGAGGGAATTCTGTATTGTGATATATATATATATATATATATCTATATCTATATTATATTCTCTTCTCAAGCTGCTACAACGTTTGGCTCTTGTACAGTTTATACCAAACCCTAAAAGACTTCTTCCCTGTAACCAACAGGTGGACTTGGAACTCGTCCAACTGGGCGTTCAACGAGGACGAGGAACCCATCATCTGCGGCAATGTAACCGGCGCCAGGTTAGACTTTTTGTCCCTGTATTATATAAACTCTGGAGACGCGTTGACATGGAAAACAACTCGTGGGATTTAACTTCTTGCTCTGCGATTAGATTTTGTCGAACTGTTTTATCAAAGGAGTCCAAAGTATCTATTTTAAGTCAGTTACATGTCTGACAAAGTAGCAACGTAGTCGATGCAGATTGTACATCTGGATTATATGGGAAACAGATATTAAGCATAACGCGAAAGGTATCCAGTTGTGTCCTTCCAGTTGCTGGGTTCACAGCTGGCTCCTCTCTATAGAATGACTCGTTTCCATTTGGTTAGCTCGGGCTTTGGTCACATCCCGAATTCGGCAACATAAAGCTCGAATATGTCGAGTTTATTGCGTCGTAAAATAGCCGCGTTTTTGCAATGGCTGTACAAAAGCTCAAATGTACAGGCGTACGTGAGTTTCAAAGGCGCGTACACATGCAGGCCTTGATACGCGCAGTTAAGTAACTATGAAATTCCAGCTGGCAATTTCACGTGAATCACTCTCGTGAACATAAACGTTCCTTCGGTGTGGATAATTCTATGTAAAGAGTCAGAGACTACATTGAAAGGAATAAATGATAGATATGGTTTATGACGAGTATAAGGGAATTGCAATTTCAGGCATTGCAACGAGAGTTATACCTGTCTTTGCGTGGGGCCAAATCCTAATCATGGTTACACCAATTTCGACAATTTTTTGTGGTCCATGCTCACCACTTTTCAACTAATTACGCTCGACTACTGGGAAGACGTCTATAACAAGGTGCGTTTTCACAGCGATAAAACTCGATCGTGAACGACGTCTGACTTTATCGTATTATCTCGCCTTGCTTTTATCTATTACTTCTATTATTTTGCTACGACGACGTTTCTATGAGATGGATGCAGCAACTTATCTTGAATTTAATAGTGAATTGCGTTCTTTCTTATGCCTTGAATGGATATAGCTTCGTTTCTCCATGATAACACTTAATCAAGTTGAAAAATAATTTTTCAACGAACAGGTGTTGTCGGCGTGCGGACCTATCAGCGTCTCGTTCTTCACGGTGGTCGTCTTTTTCGGATCGTTTTATCTCATCAACCTGATGCTCGCCGTCGTGGCGCTCAGCTACGAGGAAGAAGCAGAAATTACGAACGAGGTGAGTCCAATAGCACTGTTACGCTTAAGCAGTCTACATCGCACACTGCAAGCTTCAGAAGTTGTTTTACAATATTTTTGCACACCACAATTTCTCACGTTTCTTCCGCTTGGCGAATGTTATCATTAGAGTGGAAGAAATAGCAAATGGTTCACTGCACTGCAAATTGCAAGAAGCTTGTAGATATACCAGTTCATGAAAAGGAGTCATTGCCGTCTGTGTGCTTCAAAGATTTTCTGCTTCTTCCCTTTTCCTGAAAAAGGGTAAAAATTGAGATTTCTATTGAATCGAATTACCGCTGCATTCTTCGTGGTCATTGAAACGAATAAGATTTTTATTCTTTTTACCTTTCTTTCATCTTGTCGACCTACACATCTATCGAGTGTAAAATCTACTTCTGTTATCACCGTGTCTTCCCTTATGTGGCCTCAAACATCGAAAATAATATTACATTGGGGAAAACTGGCATTTCGGGGAATGAAATCGGGGGTTGGTTGTTATCACGTAGTGGCTGACTTTGACGGATAGTAGAAGTAGCACGTGCTGATTTTTTTTTACAAGGAATTTGCTCGTGTTCAGAAAACAAAAGGGGAAATCAGTCTTTGAAGGATACGAGACTTTGCTTTCTCTACATCATTTTTCTTATTTTATTTTCACGTCTCTTTTGTCATTTTCACATATTCGATACTCGATTCGACAATGACACAGGAATCGAATTACGTTTTCTTTGTCTTGTTTTATTAAATATAATAAGGACTAATAAGATTCATTTGAGATATTACATTTTAATTGACACCTGCGTTAAATAGCTTATATCAGCTTGCATCAACATAAATATCGAATTTTCTACTCAGGTCTTATAAATCTGCTAATTAAAATCTGATATTGTATGCTGTCATTTCCATGGTATAATTGCTATTTTCCACTGTCAATTTCTCTACAGTTTTAGAAGTTACAGCTCGACAAAATCCTGTTAAATGCATGAAAAATGACTATATTGACTCTATAAGTCATCTGAGATGCATCGAGTCCTTCGCAGTCAGGATAATCGAATGAAACAAGGATATTCAAATGAGTTCCATGTGATGGCGTATTTATGACCTTTTGACACTAATTATAAGATGATTGAATCGCGGTAATAAGATCAAGATAATATTTGTCCAATAACAGGAGCGTCGCAAGGACTTGACTGACCATCGTGAGGACTCGACGTTTAGTTTCGACCCGTCGAAGATAAACATCAAGACACTGACTAAGGAGAAGCAAAAAAAGATAGACGCAAGAAAGGGTGTACTGTTAAGTAGCTACACGCGAAAAAAAACACGTCGAAGAAAACGCGGAAGGAGTTCCGCGGGCCAGGAGAAAAATGGTGGCGCCCGCAGCAGGTAATTCCGTTTTCATCTTTAACCTTAATTGCTCCCATTACTTCAACCCATTGTTCCATCTGAAAATCGACACTGGAATTACTTTAGTTAAATTTTACCAGAGTTCGAATAAATGTATTGGTCGCTAAGTAAGCATATAACAACATAAATACCTAGTAGGATCAATGCACTTTATGATTATTTTTGAAGCGTTCAATTCTTGTGAGTAGTTGAAGTAAAATCAAATACCAACTTATTACTGGTCATGTTTCTATCAGTTCTCGAAGTTGCTCGTGTTTATTCAAAAAAGATATCCCCGACATGGCCTGCGTAATTTATCCGAATGTAATATTAATGCAGTTTCAAAGTGCGCTAACTCGGATTTTGCTCTCAGTAAAAGCCTCCATTAATGCAGCTTACATTATAGTATCTAAAACGTTCGATAGGTACTCTTCTATCAGGCCATTATATTCTCTTCTCTTTCCCAGTTTATGACGTAATAATATTTATTTGTAGATCGGTGACGCCGAGCCCGAGTCCTAGTCCAAGGCACTCGAGTGTCCGGCCGTCGCATCTTCCGCTGCAGGCTGTCACACCAAAACCAGCTGATCCTAATACAGTGCATAGATTAGCACCGCATCGAGGAATGTTGCACTCAAGGCAGGCCAGTAACAATAGCAATCAGCAATCATCTTTGGATGATTCGGGTGTGGTGGATGATCATGATGGGGATGACGTCACATCAGCCGAGGAACATGAAAGGAGAGAACATAGAGAACACAGGGCTGAGAGACAAGAGCTCAGATCTTCCTCTGAACTAAGAAGACCAGATATTTCGAAATCGGAACAGCAACCTGCACCTGTTACTGTATCAGTAAGGACCACCAATCATGAGATAAGAGTGCTCAAGTGTAATGGGGTAAAAACGAAAAAGCACATGTATGCCCTGCCTCCTGAATACTTGTCCCACATTGTAGTCTTAGGTTGGTTTCTTTGTTATTATCTAAAACTATAGTAATTGTGGAGATTCAAAGAGCTCACGAGAGATCAAGATAATTTTGGAAAATATGGACGTGTCATATTATTCTTTTACAGATGATCTTCCAGATAGAAATTGCGACAAGTGTATTCAGTGTTGCGTAGATTACGAAGGTTGGCTGCGATTTCAAAATTGTCTTTATAAGGTGATGATAAATACTTTTTAATGCATCAAGCATCTTGATATGTTGATGATCTTGTTAAATTATTAATATTTAATTTAATACTATTGTGATGCCAGGTGGTAAGGGATCCGTTATTCGAGTTAACGATAACATTATGCATCGTGTTGAATACTGGCTTCCTTGCAATGGAACATCATGGAATGAGTGAGAATATACGTCAAGCTTTGAATATTGGAAATAAAGTGTTCACGAGCATCTTCACCTTCGAGTGCTTCCTTAAACTATTGGCGCTCAGTAAGGATTTCTTCAACAATGGCTGGAACAACTTTGACCTAATAATAGTATCAGCCTCGTTAATTGATTTAACATTTGAGCTTGTTGATGGTCTCTCGGTAATACGAGGTCTACGGTTACTGAGGGTCCTCAAGCTGGCGCAGTCTTGGACGACGATGAAGGTGCTCCTTAGCATCATCATCTCAACCATCGGTGCGCTTGGAAATTTAACGTTTGTCCTGGTGATCGTGATCTATATATTCGCCGTGATCGGTATGCAGCTCTTCAGCAAGGACTACACACTGGATAAATTCTATCCGGATCCTGTGCCCAGATGGAACTTCAATGACTTCTTTCATTCGTTCATGATGATATTTCGTATTTTGTGTGGCGAGTGGATAGAACCACTTTGGGATTGTATGAGGGCCGAAAAGGATGAAGGACCTGAAACATGTTTCGCCATATTTCTACCGGCATTAGTCATGGGCAACTTCATGGTCCTCAATCTCTTCTTGGCTTTGTTGCTCAACAGCTTCAATTCTGAGGAACTGAAGCAGAAAAAGGAAGAAGTCGGCGAGGAATCTAAGCTCGCGAGATCGTTTGACCGCATCAGGTCAATTGTACGCAAGAAAAAGTATCACAGGGAAAATTCGGAGAACGAGAAAAATATGAGACTCGAACAAATTGTGAGAGAAGTCATGGATAAGTCGGACAAAGAAAAGTATGCGATTCAGGAAACTGTGTTGAGCCTTCCCAAAGACAATATTTATAATAGATCCTATCAGGAGAGTTTGAACCAGCCTGTATTCACATACGATCCAATATACCGTCAGGCCACTGTAACGACCTATAGTCAGAGCAGTCAGGAGACTGTTAAAGAGAATAAAAAATTGAATAAGGACAATAGTAACGATACCAATGCTGAAGAAAGTATTGAATTAGCGGTATTAAAGGACTCTAGTAAACCGGATGAAGAAGTTGCAATGTTACCGGAAAAGGAACAGGTTCGACGTGATGAGCATATAGAAAAAAGACCATGGCATGCATTAGTCAGTTATGTTGATGAATTGACAGTTGGTGGAAGACGAGACAGCAAAGGTAGATACATTGACGGTATGGGATCATTTCCTGGTTTTGGTAGAAACAAACCGCCGAAAGTGCCGCAAGATTGTTTTCCGCAACATTGCTATCAAAAGTGAGTGTAATGATCAATTAATATTGTTTCAAGAGAAAATTATATTACGTTTCGTAGATAGCTTCTTGTTGTCCTTTCATTAAATAGTTCATTAACTTTGAATTGAATAATTGACTAGATGCTCCTGTATTAATCAATGCGTTGCTACTGATGTCGGTCACAAATGGATACAAGTGAGAACGGCAGTGTTATCCGTAGTGGATACGCCAGCTTTTGAATGGATGATTCTGGTCTTGATTTTCGCATCTTCCATAACACTATGCTTCGAGGACATCTACCTGGATGATAATCCATTCTTGAAAAAGATCCTGTACTGGACCAATCTGGGATTCTGCGCCTTATTCAGCATAGAGATGCTCTTGAAGTGGCTGGCATTAGGCTTCTGTAAATACTTCACCAGTTTCTGGACGATCCTGGATTTTATAATCGTTTTCGTAAGTAAAAGCGTCTCAACCTCAGAAACGAAAAAAAAATCAGCAAAATGCTAATGAAAAATGCAAAATTGCATATCGCTGTGGCATGGTTTTTCCTAGTCGTTATACATATATATATTTCATGCTTAACAAAGGTTAAGGGCGCCTATAGTTAAGCGTACATATGGCATTATAAGTGTGGTAACTCTTTGAATGTTGTTTCCGTGTTTTTTTCTGTGTTTTATGTGTCGCCTCATGGAGCCAGGTACGTTAATTCATTCATCATACTCGCATCGCTATTGCAGTTAACATACGAGTGCAGTTAACGTGCATTAGAATTTATGTACATGCGATGGTTTAGATGCAACTTTATTTGCAGTGTAAATCTTCATTTTAATTCGTTTCATGTCACTGACATCGGAAGATCTGTTAATAAATAATTCAAAATTATACAATAAATTCATGAAAGATTTTGAACTCCTTACAGAAAATTCTGTCCAAAAATAATTTCAACATTCTTCTATAGGACAATACTACATAACAAAACATGTATCATATTTCTGGTATCTACCCTCAATACTGTCTTCTGTACAGTATATGTTTTGAAAATAATATGATACTAAAAAACAAGTTATAATTTAAAATGTGAAACTAAGCGCAGGTCTCCGACGTTGTTCCGAATTACATTAGATTTATGTTACAATGCGTAATGTGCAATGCCGAACGCATGCTCTCTTAGCGTAGAGATTATAGACATTATAATAAGATTGAAATATTTTAACAGGTATCCATGTTTAGCCTGTTGATAGAGGAAAATGAGAACCTAAAGGTATTACGATCATTGAGGACTCTCAGAGCATTAAGACCATTGAGAGCGATTTCAAGATGGCAAGGCATGAGGGTATGGTATTATAATAACGATATTATTAAACTTTATCATAATTCCTCTTAAGTACTCACAACCTCCATTTGTCGGAGAAGTATCATAACAAATTTTCCTCCTATTTGTCAGATCGTAGTGAACGCGTTGATGTACGCCATACCTAGTATTTTCAACGTGCTCCTCGTCTGTCTCGTGTTCTGGCTGATATTTTCCATAATGGGCGTTCAATTCTTTGGTGGAAAATTCTTCAAATGCGTGGATGAGTACGGCGAGATGTTAGATATATCGGTAAGGATAAAGTGTTACCATTGAAATTGAATGAAGTTTTTGAAATCCTTAAAATTCTCTATGAATGAACTCACTATTGGCGGCCATTGCAGATAGTGAACACTAAAGATGATTGTCTCAATCAAAACTACTCCTGGGAGAACAGCAAGATCACATTCGATCACGTTGGGATTGCTTATCTGGCATTATTTCAAGTAGCAACTTTTGAGGGTTGGATGGAAGTGATGAAGGACGCAGTTGATGCGCGAGGGGTTGATTTGCAACCCCAACGCGAAGCCAATTTATACGCCTATTTCTATTTCGTGATATTCATCGTGTGCGGTTCCTTCTTCACCCTCAATCTCTTCATCGGAGTTATCATAGACAACTTTAATATGCTTAAAAAAAAGGTATTTACTTGAAGCTCCAAATTTTATTTTTCCTTATTCCTCAAGAATTTTTTGTTTAACGGAACCTGCATTTTTTTTGTTGTAGTACGAAGGTGGCGTGCTAGAAATGTTTCTGACCGAGAGTCAGAAGCACTACTACACTGCCATGAAAAAGCTCGGCCGAAAAAAACCGCAAAAAGTCATCAAGCGGCCGATGAATCAATTTCTCGCGATGTTCTACGATCTATCAAATTCGAGAAGGTAATTATGAAGGTCAAAGATATCCGCACAGTACGTACGATCCACGTGACAAAGATCCACGAGAGTTTGTCATCTTTAATCATTGCAGTAAAGTATAATAAATTGCAGTTATCGCCATTCCAATTTGGTGTAACGATAACTGCGACGTGACATAACTGATTAAATGACTGGGGATGACAAATTGTAACCGGCAGCAGCGGCAGCAGCAGTACCTTACACGCTTATTTAATAATCATTTCTTTGCACGCTTTTACAGTATACGTAGTGGTAAAACAACGATCACAATCTGATCAACCGCAGAATAAATCATTGATAACGAATGCGTTTAACTGCATACGAGTTAAATGGAATCCGTGATCTTTTCAGATTCGAAATAGCGATCTTCGTTTTGATATTTCTCAATATGCTGACAATGGGAATCGAGCATTACAATCAACCGCATCCAATTTTCTTCGTTTTGGAAGTATCCAATGCATTCTTCACGACGGTTTTCGGTCTTGAGGCAATCGTGAAGATTATTGGTCTTCGCTATCATTATTTCACGGTACCCTGGAATCTCTTCGACTTCCTCCTAGTCCTAGCATCAATATTGGGTATCCTTATGGAGGATATTATGATGGACTTTCCCGTGTCGCCGACGCTCCTGCGGGTCGTGAGGGTGTTCAGAATCGGTAGGATCTTGAGGCTGATAAAAGCTGCCAAAGGAATCCGGAAGTTACTATTTGCTCTGGTGGTCAGTCTCCCTGCGCTCTTTAACATTGGAGCACTCTTAGCTCTGATAACGTTTATCTACGCTATCATCGGCATGTCCGTCTTTGGACACGTGAGAAAGCAGGGTGCACTGGACGATATGGTAAATTTAATTAGTTTCAACTGATCAAGATCTAATAATCCTGAAATTATCACCATTATTTTCTTCTTTTTTTTCCCTTTGACGTAGGTAAACTTTGAGACTTTTGGGCGAAGCATGCAGTTGTTGTTTCGGCTTATGACTTCCGCTGGATGGAATGACGTCCTGGAGTCTCTTATGGTTCAGCCACCTGATTGTGATCCAACGCCAACTAGCAGACAAATGAACGGAGATTGCGGATATCCTCTCCTTGCGATAACGTACTTCACCTCATTTATCATCATCAGCTATATGATAGTCATCAATATGTACATCGCTATTATCCTGGAAAACTTCAATCAAGCTCATCAAGAGGAGGAGATCGGTATTGTCGAGGATGACTTGGAGATGTTTTATATTCGTTGGTCAAAGTGAGTGAATGGATCATTTATCTTAGGGAACCGACACTGCTATTTTTTAAATACTCTACTAAATAACAATATATGTATACGCATTTAGGTACGATCCGCACGCAACGCAATTCATCCGTTTTTCACAATTAAGCGATTTCATCGCAAGTCTAGACCCGCCGCTGGGAATATCAAAGCCTAACGTGGTAGCGTTGGTTAGCTTTAATCTTCCCATCGCAAAGGGTAATAAGATTCACTGTCTGGACATCCTACACGCGCTTGTCAAGCACGTCCTCGGTCACGTGGAGGAATCCGAGGATTTCAGGAAGTTGCAGGAACAAATGGACGTCAAGTTCAAGAAGCAGTTCCCTACTAGAAAGGAGCTAGAAATTGTTTCATCCACAAGGATTTGGAAGCGGCAAGATAAGGCAGCTAGATTGATTCAGCGCACATTCAGGGACTACATCAGGTACACAAATTGCTGAGTTCACCAACTAATATTTACTTTCGTGAAGAGTATCAGTTTATCAATCAAACCATCTTGTCGTTACTACAGTATGAAGAAGGAGCGCGAAAGAATCGCCCAGGAAGTTGATTCTCAAACCCAAACCTCCAGTCCTGGTGGTGGAGGCAGCGAAGGTAAGGGCGGGGGTGGATGGGGCGGAAAGCTGTCGGCCCTTCTCCACGTACATCGGGGTAGTCGGGCCAGTAGCCGCAAGTCCTCCAGGGCCAGCGACGCCAGCGACCTCAGCGAACTCGGAACCGCGTCCGCGTGGCTTTTCCCGAACCTTCCGCTGTTGCTTCTCTCCGGCGCCACCGGAACCCACGAGGACCTGCAACCCCCCGCCCTCACCGTATCCCGTCCCTCACCAACCACGGAACAACCCTCGGCAGCTTCCAGTTCCGGTTCCGACTCTCATACCACTGTTAGGTACGTAGAAGAAGCTAAGAATTCCTTTCACCAAGATTTTTTCATACGGTTTTCATCATCATCTATCGTTCGATTACGATTCCTTGTACAATGAGTTAGTGAGAAACTTCGTTCTAATATCATGTTTCTGTATCAATATGTAGAGTTCAATAGGGTGGACTGTGTGATACAATTAGTTTCCATAAACATCCCCTATTGCTCGAACTGTGATCCGTGTGGATTAATACGATTTTTTTTCATTTCAAACACTCGAGGGCAAAGAAATAAATAGGTAAAGAGAACATGAGAAAATATTTCGAGGTGATTCACTCGATGGGTTTAGAATCATGGACTGTACTTGTTAGAGGATTAGAAATACATTAGATTAGCGCTATAATAGAATACTAGTCCTTTCCTATGTAAAATACTCCTTTTACCGTATAAATCTAGTTGCTACTTACTGATAAAAAAAGAAAGTACTAGGGATACGTAGAATATTTGCTTTATCACGTATATCGCTTATAACAATTTTCAGTTTCTAGTCGTATGGTATACTACAACCTAATATTCTAATATATCGATATAGTAAGAATACCAAATTTCCCTAGAAATTTTCACATCGATAGTCCTAGAGTTTAGAGTACCAATTCCCATAAAAGACACGCAACGTTCTACACAATGAATTAATTGTTCACAGATCATCAGGACCGACATTGGGCCGTCAGGATGCTGTGGAAACCTATCACGAGGATGACGTTCTAAGTCCACCAACTTCCAAGAGAGGATCCTTACGACCTAGCGGTACAGCACTGTCCTTAAATATGCTACAACGCGACATCAAGGATGCATTTAATCGTCGTTGCGGTAGTCTAAGGAGAAGGCAACCACCCCCGGAACCTGTAACTCTTCCGATCGCAGATGGAAGTGACGTCAGTATCCTGGTAACAGAACCCAGCCCCGAAAGCACAGCGCCACCAACAAGACCCCCGTTGCTGAGGCAACAATCGGAGGCAACAGTCGTCCACGTTCTGGTGCACAGAGAGAGCGAGGAATATCGAGAAACTCCGGATGATAGCTGATCCGAGTGTGTAGAGAAATTTTTCCAACGGCTAGGATAAGTACGAAGACTATTGAATCATTATAGTTGGAACGACGTTCGCCGCTTCTCCAAGGCAAATTACAAAATCATTTAGACGACAGTAATTTGGTTGATAATTTTTTTGCTCTACACTTTATTAGACAAATTTTCAAAATGAGTACATCCGTTACAAATCGATAGACCTATGAACGGGAAGCATTTCCAGTATTTCGCTGGCTTAAAATTCTGCAAAAAAATCGAATCAGCCTATATCGCAAACGACACGGCTTGCTTATAAAATTTGCCACGGAGAACGAGTCGAGTTTTGATTCGAAGATTACTCGAACGCGTTACAAAAATCTTTAGTAAAGAAAAAAAAATTACTGCCTCAAAATCGTAATATAGATTATACGTGCAAATCCTAGAAAGAAGGTTGCTATGACATAATTGCATACTAAGACATTTTTACTATCGACAGTTGCCGTAACGTTTCGCGTAAAGGATGATACATTTTATTTCGTATCTCATGGAAGTTATGAACACTGATTTGAATTACCATAATCATGGTTGAGAAAGATCATAAAATATTGAAACATTGATACAGCATACTTCGACTTTTTTTTTAATTACCAAGAAATGTGTTGAAATCGATATCCAATAGTTGCTTATTTTACTGTATTTTTTTGCAAAGTTAATGTTACTCAATTATATACTATCTATTATGTAATATAGGAATCGTATCCTTCGTTCATAATAAAGGCGTAGAATGTATGATATGTCGCAACCTTCTTTCAGGAGATGCAGTCCGCACAGGGAAGGCGTCGCTTAAAGATACGAAGTTACAAATTTAGACGTTTCGTAATTAAGATACGCAGTTAAGTAGGTGTAGCTGTGATTAGATGACAGACTGTTGAAATCGCGATATGCTGGCTCCGGGAGGTTTCGCATAGTAGTAGGATACGTGAATCCGCGACAATTGCGTTTCAATGCGGGACAACGAATTTTTTCTAAACAATCGTGTTACCCGGCTGTTATATACAAGGAATAGTAAAATTGATCCTTGCGTCGCATGAGATTTTCAAATAGCGTATAGAAACTTGAGTATCAGCAAGGATCATTTGAAAAATGAGGATTCTGAAAAAAAAAGTTGAAAAAAGCACAAAACGTAAATACGACAGACACCGTATGAAAATCTTAACACTAATCAAAAAAAGTTGATGACTTTTTTGAAAAGCACAAAAAATCATTGATTCACTCAAAAAATTGTTTTCATCTTTTCTAAATAATAATGTCGATCCGTAGTGCCTCGAATTGTTAAAAAAATTTTTTTTAATTATAATAGATCAATTATTTCGGTATACTTTCTATTGGATTACGGTACCGATGATCGTACTTACTATTAAATACCGTGCACAATCGATGAGATTCTCGGCAGGGTAATTGAGTGTGCACGATTTTTGATCTAGTTGGGAAGCACAAGGTGATTTTACTGTGAGAAATTAAAAAAAATTCAGAGTGGTGAAATTTTCGAGGAGCTGGTTTTCGCGAGGAGTATATAATGAAGTATAAGTCAATTAACGATAACTTATTAAAAAAAAGAAGTAAAACAAAATATACTCGAAGTCTATATGCGAAGGGAAGCGACGGCACGCGTACAACCCACTTCCTGGGGGCGTCTCAAAAACTGTACAATCATGAAAAAAAGGTGCTTCTAGGGCGCCATTGTAGATCGTTTAGGTCGTAATTAACAGATTGCGCGTGCGTGAGCGCAATTAACTGCACGCGTGCACGCGCACGTATCTGTAAATAAGGTAAGAGTAAATCAATAATGAATTATCGCACTAACGGTGACTTAGAATTACCACTAGGGCAACGTTACGTAGGCAACGTTACGTAGGAGAAATTAATATCTTGCAAGACCAATCAATTGGTTTGTGCGATTTATTAATTTTGACGGTGCTCTCTCGCTTGCGATTGATTTAATAAGAAAACCAATTAACATCTGTTAGTTAATAACGAAAAGTCTAACACTTATTACTATGCAAATATTTAAAAAAATGAATACATTTGTATTTCCTTGCGAGTATTGGGGATCATTAGGTGATATTGAAATGCGGTATAAATAATTGCATAACAGTTTCACTTTATATAACATAATTAAAAATTAAATTACATAAATAATTATATTATCTGTTCACACTCAAATATCATATGTGCAATAAGCAATGGACCATTAATTGATAATCAATCATACATATACAGACTACACGTAGTTTTCAAAGAAAACACTTTCCAGCTCTTCGACTTTTCAGCCGGCATATTCTTTTTTAATAAAAATAAAAAAGAACTGGATGTTCGATGACACTTCCTAATTAAAATTTGCAATAAAGTTATTCTTAAAATCATCTACGATTCTTCTAAGTACTGTGATTCAATGATCTCTAATATTCGAGTAGATTATTTTAATCGGTGCTCGATCGCGTTATCTTTTCTGTAAAAAAAAAGTAAAGGATAATAAGACACACAAGATACATAGAAATTTGTTGGTCCATTGGGGGAACTTCTTGTTTCAACGTCTTGCTCGAACCGGTGCATTACGCGGAGCACTGTATTTGATATTGGTCAAAATGTCGAAACGAGAATGCATACCCGCGGCCCGAAAAAAAAATTCAAAAACATAATTCACAGTATCGGGACACAGTTTACAAGCCACTGGCTAAACGTGAGATAGAGGATGTGATTTTTCCCAAGCGAGAGACGCAGAAAATAATGAGCTTCAATAAATTGTAGGTGCATAGTGAAAGTAATTTGTATTATAATAAACGTAATCCTAATGGTAAGGATGTAATTAGCGATGAAAGAAATGAATTATAGAACGCATAAACATAGCATATCAACGAAGAGTATAATTATCGGTAATGTTCATTTTCCATGCAGACTATGTAAATCATGAAAACGAAATCGGTAATTTCGCATCATTATATCGGAAAACTGCGAGAATCCAAAATCGCCTTATTCTCAGTATTGATTCGATTGCGAAATTCTTTTTTGATAATTTCAATGAATTCCGGGTGCGATTAGCGCAGGTTGAGGTGCATGGTGAAAGGTGATGACTATGGCAAACTAGTTAAATTTTTTGTTGAAAACCTGGAACAACCTAATTTAGTCAATAAAATAATTGAAATCGTATTAAATTTTACTATTCTCGCGTTCTCTCGTTCGCGCACCAGCTCTTTCGTATATATATATCTATCTACGGCACAGGCGATTCCTCCAAATCGCTAGAGCATATGTATTATAATGGGCTGACAACGCCGAAATTGTTTTACGAAATTTTAAAAGATTTTCTTATTTTCATTTCTACCATTTATTATGGAAGAAGTGCACGAGACAATGCACAAAAATGCGTGACAGTGACACCGAGCACAATCGAACGCGATTCATCTGTTTTATTTGTTAGATATCAGAAATTAATTACATGTTTTTTTTTTTATTATCAATGATAGAGGCCAAATTCATCGCGCGGCAAGTTTTTATGCTTTCAGGAAGAACTCGATATTTATATATTCCGGAAAAAAATGTGTAAAAAAATTCTGATATCTCAAATCGGATGATACGCGATGACGAAACAATTACAATCTAATTTCGATGACTTGAGATCATCATAGAAAACGAACACTCAATCGATCACACACGTTATTATCCAAGAGCTTCTAGTTCTGGATGCTTTGAAGGAACCTTCTCTTTGTGTACAAAGTTTGAAATTTCGCTTCCATATTTTAATATTAAAGGAAAAAAAATGCTGCTTGCTATGTTTAATAAAGAAAAGTTCAGCTGACCTTCATCATTTGGTTCGGCGGATGACCTTGAAATTATGATTCGGCATCGAATAAACTTCACATTTTAAATTACCGATCGCTTCCCTATTATTCGCTTGCATATTAAGAGGAATGGCATTGACAATATTTACCACACGAGATATAAAATAGAAATAAAATTACGACTAATGTATCGGGTGGGCCAGAAAAGAAAGGAGCTGAGAGTAACGAAGAAATCGGTAAACGCGAGACGAACGATTAACAGGATCGAATCCTGCGAATCTAAAGGTCCATCCACATTGACGACTATACTTGCATAACTCATGGCATATGATTGGTCGAGCGATTTCTTTTATTGGATCACCCCCTACAACGAGTTCTACAATCAAAGGCCTATGTAATGTTAGAGGAAAGTGGCGTTAATTAATGTCTTCAATAATTATTAAATTGACTTAAGTAGCCATTAAATGTTTCTCTATTGTTTCTAGTGAGCTCCTCGCGACGAAGCACGTGCTTCGCTTGTGAGGATCCTGAAAGGGGGATAGAAATGTGAGATAAGTGAGAATTAATATTGCGTTCTCTCCGTGCTGAGCGGGACTCAAGTTTCGTGATAATATTGAGGATATAATGAATATAGTTAATTAACCAATAAGTAAAAATAAATTAGTAAATATATAATACATAAGCAAACAATAATATCGCATAAAGTAAGAGCTACGAGAATACATCTTGTTAGATCTGTAAAAACTTTAGCGATCGAAAAACTTTTTGTTACGCATAAAGAAAAAAAAAGACCGAACCGAATAGAAGAAAAAGATTCGAGCTCCTCTTATCGTCATATACGCGTATGTCAATCTATTCCAAAAATTTATAAACCTACCAACAAATTCAAAGTCCGAAGAGACTTCAGAATGATGCATCGATTAAAGATTTATTAATGGATGATAAACACGTAATTGTCCGTTAAATCGGTGTAACGTTACTTTTCATACCATCCGTGACTCCTGAAAGATCAATCAGACAGTAACAAATGTTACGTATAAATACAGACGTTGTTGACACTGTTATGAAATTTCGCAAAATTGCGGAAAGTGTTCCGATAGATGACAGAGAGACAGAGAGAGAGAGAGAGAGAGAGAGAGAGAGAGAGAGAGAGAAGTCAGGATACTGAGGGCTCGAGATTAATCAAGATAAAAAATGTCTCGATTTTCATAAATAAACACAATGATTATTTAGCCGAGCATAAATGCCATAAAGGCAACGAGCCATTAAGAATTTTAGGTAATAAGTTATCGAAGGCGAGAGTGACGTCGTATGATGCATATATGATATATAAATTGTAGCTACCGATAACGATGAGCTAGGTGGTGAAAAGTTGAAAACTGTAAACCTGTAAACTTGTTATACTAAATTTGTAAAAGCGTGTAATGCGACGGCAAGTAAGCGAAGGAGAAACCTACGCACAGTTGAAGCGCGAATGATTAATTATATGACAATTCCGACTTGATTTTCCGACCGACCTTTTTAACTGTCGTATTGGCAAATAACCCACACCCTCTACTAGTCCTGCTGTAAATACTACGAAATGTGCGTACGTTTAGCTCAAGCATGTGTAGATATATATTTAATTAATTCTTGTTGGCTTGTGATATCAAATACTCAAACGGTTTACGGACGGAGACCCGTGCATTCCGAAATAATTTGTTAGATTATTTATTCGGTAATCATTTTATCTTAAATATTTGTCGTAACAAATTTTTGAAAAATGTGAATGGATCGAAGTGTGATATTTGTTTCTTCAAGATACAGCGCCGTTATTCCTGTTTTTTGCGTATTTAGTATTGTCGTTGTAATTGTCATTATTAAATTGATATGAGATATTGTTATTACTGAACGAATGCACGAACGAGTTCGTCTGTGATCTGCGTGAAGTTTCGATCCCCTTATTGGGGCCTCTTTATGAAGAGTAAATTATGTCTGGGCCTGAGAGTAATTGTTAGATTTTAATGAAGTTTTATGCAGTGGAAAATACGTGGTATTTATGTTAGAGAAATATTAAGATTTTCTTAAATCATTACTTCATAGTGATGTCTATGATGATATAGGAATTATTATATACAGTTGTTCATTTATTGTTGTCAATTTTAGTCTGTGTAATAAAGGAACAACTTTTGCTTTTGTATAGTTATTAATGTTTGTGAGACAATCTTCATTCTGTTTACTCTCGGGTTCAGAACTGACACAATTGAATCAGCAATATTATATGCGGAGTAGTTATTTAGTCAGATATTTTATTATATTAGTGATAATACGATACTCCAAGCGATGGGGAAAAGATCGGTTAGATTTAACCGTATAGGACATTTTGGCTTGTTTTATTAATAATATGATAATATTATTATATTATAAAATTATTATATAATCATTCCTAAATAATAAATAATGGAGTTTATTGCTATTCACTGGATTACATATTTCTCACATCCCACTTCAATAAATACCACCTGTTGCTTTTCAAATATTATTTTTAATGTTCAACATTTTTCGTTCCATATGTAAAGTCATAATTTCATAAACCATTTGATATTAACAGAATAAAGAGTAATTAGACATACTGTTACCAGTTTATACATTTATTTTATTATCATACAGATAGAATTATTAGACTGCAATATTATGCGTCCATTGACTACTGTACAGTGCTGAAATATTGCTTACCATAACGGCTTTACTTCGTAGATACTCGAGTTCGTTTGTCCCAGGAGAAATTCTGACCATAGGAGCGCGGCTTAGGTTGAGACCGATTTGGTTTCTGAATTTCATAATCATACTGCATTTTAACACAGTGCGCAATAGCATCTTCTTTTGTAGCAAACTCAACTTTCAAATTAGATAGTGGATCTCCACTAAAATAGACAAAACAATATAGATATACCATTTACAGTAGTCATATACAATTCAAAACAATTATGTAAAACTTACGATGAAGTCCATCCCATCAGTGGATTCTCCCAACGTTCACGGGTGTCGTAATCGATTTCCCAGTAATGTATGTTATTTGTACCTGACTGCATAGCATTCTTTGCTGGCTGATAAATTCGTACTTTACGGGTTTTAATATGCTCTTCTGGGATACCAGTTACGATTGGAACATTTTCTCGAGATGAGACAGCAATGTATTTCTTCAATTGCTGTTGTCTATTAAATTCCATAGGATCGAGAAATCTCTCTGTAGGTTCTAGCTCAGCTTCACGTACTTCCAATGCTTTACTGACATCGACTAATTTGTTAGTATTGCATGAGGCGTTTGTAGCAATGGCTCTTTCAATCCTGAAATAATTAGATATATTTTATGTAAATTACTGCATTTCGTTTTTCTTTAATAAATGCTTATAATACTTAAACATTCATTTAAACTTAGGAACAAGTACATGGATTACATAAAACGGTTAAGTTAGGTTATATGTCTTCGTATTGAGAGAAATATAAAATCACGAAATAAATCTCGTAAAGATAACATACCATTGCTGATTACTATTTTTAAGTTCTTTAAAGCATTGCCGTAGCAAAATACGTGATGCCATTTTCGAAAAATATAAATCACAAGATGTTTGAACAGTCTAAAATCCGAAGACACTGAAAATACTCACGGATCCTGTCAAGTCCAACCACGCATGCGCGTACTACGAATAACATACAACAATCATTGGCACATAAAACTTGAATATGAAAATATAATCCCATTACTAGAGCTAAAATATTTATTTTCAAATATTAAATACGACGTAAAAAAAATCTCTCATATCCACAAAACATGAACTCAATCCTATATTAATGGTTTCTACATAACGCATGAAAGAAAATTTCTTATTAGTCAACCTCTGTTCACCGAATTGCATACTTGCAGGAGTTCGTTACTAGATTCTTTCGAACCCGAATAATTTCACATAAATTTTTTTAGCATCCAAAAAGTACTCTACAGGTTTCAAAAATAGATTAAATATTTATACTTTGCAATTTCCCATGACGAATTCTATATTTATCCCAACAAAACTGTTCCACCTTAAAGCTTTCCTTCGTACGTAAGTTAACATTAAAAAAAAAAATAAGAAAGCATTTTCTCTGCTCCAAAAAATCAATCGTCTTTGGACTCTCTGTATACCCTGACCTACCTCGAATAACATCAATGAGGGTTGAATCATTGCAACACGCATGCTCCTACCATCCGCTTCAGAGTTTCCCTTCAGAATCTCATCACGTAGCCACCATGCCTTTGAAGTGCTGATTATTTCGTGGCGTATACCTCAGTCAAGGCGTTACAGCAAACACTATTGAAACGTACGATGTATTACAACACGACCAACGAGATGCGCGATAATGTGAGTACCATAGCGTAAGGTAGAGCGTGAAATAAACTGATTGAAATGTCTACGTCACGCTCATTGATCGCTACGAACTGTTGCTAACAGCTGTTGCATATTCCTGTATAAATCCCATCCCAATCGAAGAGGGGAAAAAAACCTGAGATTCATTCAGAAGAAATTTTTAAGGCATACATTAAAAAAATTTCATAGCAATAATGATACGCTTGAATAAACTCGACGTTTTTACCTCAGCTGTTTACTACTATTTTTTTTCAGAATAAAACTAAATTGTGTCTACTGCTGCTTTTAGCAATATGCACCAGAGTCTATTCAGGAAATGCTAAGCATATTATTACCAAAAGAAATTACAGCGATCAAAGTGTACGTGGATATCTTGCAGAGGTATAAATAATCCATATAATTTTTCATAATCTATATTTCTATTACGTCACTGTACGTTGTATATTGTCTTAATTGTTCTGATTAATTAGAGGACCTGTTGGTGGAACGAAGTGTGCAAGGAAGAATTTCACAGTAAATTTCGTTGTCGATGTCCAAGATGGTCTTATTGTCGTGCGCCAGGAAGATATTATGATGCTCATTGCAGCATGACTAGAACCGGTTACATTTGGACACAACCGGAAACATCTCTGACACTAGAAATTGATAAATAATGCTTGAGGGAATACCATATGCTTGTCGCTACATCATGCCTATAATATTTCAAGAAGAATGTTATACAGCGGAATGTAAAAATGCTAGGGAAAACAAATGGGAACCAAACTATAATCACTGTTAATCAAAATTATAAGAAATGCATTAAGGTAAATTAATAACAATTGCACCACACAATGCAAGCATAAAGTGTTTGGTAAGATTCCTACAACGATATAATACCTAACCTTTATTCAATTCTTAAAACGAAATGAAATTGTTTCTCTTAGTCGAGCGAATGTAGAAAAGAAAGTTTTTAATGAATTTCTTATACATAGCACAACTTTTAACATTATCTTTACTGTATTCAATGTTTCAAATGATCATAATTCGATGAATTCGCAATGGCTTATTTAAATCGTTAATTAACGATCGCATTAATATAATATAAAAGCTGCCAAACTTCGTATGTTTTAATATAATACATTACTGTTATAAAGGAACACGTTGCAGTAGAGTTATATTATGATACAATCTTCTTACCGGACTTGTATTTACCGTTTTTCCTGGTTAATGTGCTTTTGACGATTCGATTAATGAGAATCTGATGAGGATCTCATAAAAGTTACCGAATGAATAATCTGTTATGTATTTACAAGATGAATACACAGGAGTTATGATAATCTTGTTATATACATAAATAATTACGTGAGAATTGAAAAATTATCTAATTTTCGAACATCGAAAGTGCTATTGCATTAATATCTGGAATAAAGCACGTTTTAACTCATATATCTAACTTAAATTTTTGATTTGCCACTTTTCTAGTATATCGATTATACTGTTGCTGCTTATATATTGGCAGTATGTTCGTCTTATGGCGTTTCGAATTAATGAATATTTACAATCCTGTAGTGTTTTATTTCACAAGGCGAGACTCAATATAATAAATATTTTCGCTGCACTCTCAGATAAAATCAAAAGACGTGGTATTATAATATGTATAACGATATGTGATGCAACGACTATCAGTAGGAGAGAATTTTTTTAATTAGGGGTTGATTAAAAAATTCCAGCCTCCATAGACCAAAAGAAGTTTGCGCTCTAAATTGTAGCATGACGAAGTCACTTGTTAACGGTATGAATGTTGACAAGGGAGAATGAACATTTTTGTGACAATATTCTGTATTATACCATTAGGCTATAACTAACGTACATTGTTATTTATTGTTGTAGCATATTGCATATACACAAATAAAGATACGATTAATCTCATACGCTTTATTTCTCGTTGCCCTACTCCTGAATAGTAATTGAAATCATTCACACACATAATATTGTAAGTACTGAAATATCTAAGTATCTTAGTTATCTAGATTAATTATCTAGATAATATATCTCGATCCTCTATTTTATATACAGTATCGTTATACAGTGTATTATCACATAATAGAAAAGTAATTCAAAAGGATTATTTAATTTAAAAAATGGACATAAGTATTGAATTGAAAAAAATTCATTTCTAACTGTAGTTCAGTCCAAAGATTTTTGTGCAGGATTCGATAGTCATATTTCATATACACATATGGTCAGCATTCATGGGTTTTTCTAAAAGCAATTTATGTTTCGACATTTGACCTAAAGTCGATTAGTTATCGCCGAACAGGGTTCACCCACACCAAGGATAGAAGCTGTAAAGATAGCATAGACACCCCAGGAATATCCGCCTCACAGATTTTCCTTTTCAAAATTTTCAACATATACAAGAGGCAGGAGTGTGTCAGCGAGTACGAAAAAATAAATTCATCACCTTAAACGCCGCAGGTCCTATTTCTCTCAAGGATTTGGAGTTCTCGCTGCACCCTGCATTCTGCATCCCATGAGTACTATGCTCGCCGCCTGTTGCGAACAAGTCCATGGGAAAGCGGTACCTCGCTCGAGGGCTCAAGGGATCCTCTTTTTTCGTGCAATTTTGAGAAAGTTGAAGAAAAAAAGAAAAAAGAAGTCAGCCCACCCTTAACCGTTGCGCCAGGACCAGTATAATTAAGTCGCAATAAAACACTGAAAGGAATTATTTCTCCAGTGGAAATTATGAGGACCGCGAGGGTTCGTATGGCAAGGACCACGGTTTGCTAATTGCACGCGACTATACCTGCAATTACCTTGGCAATTACCAAGTAGAAAAACGTTATTTTAATGATCATTGAATTTGTCTTCAGTAAATGGAGATCATTCATGGGAATTACTTGGATTGTTCTAGAATTCTGGGTACCGGCTTAACCATACCTAACTATATTCATTACCACCCTCCAGTTTATCCGGAACTGCACGTAGCTCGCTCAAAATATTATATTGAATTCCAGGAAACGTTTAGCTGAAATACGTCATAAGGTAATATTGAACCGCGTATCTATGCACCTAGTCCCGCACTAGTTTGCAATATACGGCGCAGCATTATTGATCTCTACCCGCATCAAGGGCACCTTGAAAAGGCTATCGGATATGGACCAGATGCAGCTGGTACTGGATAGTAAGATCGGTGGGGATAGGTACTTAGCTAGGTATTACATTTCTCATGGTGCATTCACGTTGGTATCTTTTAAAAGGTTTATCGGTAGGGAGAGTTGTTTTATAGATAAATAAAAATGCTTTTATAATAGTTTAGTGATTGTATCCGTTCACCGAAATGGATTCCATTTTTAACAATTTCAATTGAAGAATATTTTTACGTTGCCCGGGTGGTCTCATCAAGACACCTGCGCCAATTTATTGATTCAACTACCTGGTATACCTACACTTGGTCCTTGCTGCAGGACCTGGACCAAGTGCAGTTGGTTACCGACAACCCATGGCGCAGCTCGTTCGCCAACTGCCACTCTACGTTTTCTTGAATTTCGCCTAAGTTCCAATTATTCATCGAAAGATTAAATTGTTACTTCGAAACACTCGATTGGTCGTACAAAATTTTGAAAATTTTATTTCGCGCGAACACTCATCGGATGATCGTTAAACAGAAACCGATAGTCATGCACTTATCATTGATATTCAATAAACTTAACATTTCATCGCGATGCGAACGACTTTGAAGTCGTTAAAGTTTTTTGAGAAGCGTCGAAAATATTTGGAATCATCAAAAATCGTGTAATCGATGATCCCGAGTCATTATTAACGGTAAAGCAATTAAGGACCGAAGAATCTCGTCTTCCTAAAATCGGTATTATTGATCACCCATAAAATCCATTTCGAACTTCAATAATCAATCGAAGAATTAACGATTACGATCAAAACCTATTCAATAAAAGAAATTAATTAATTTTGAAAGTTACCTAATATACCTTTTTCATCCGACTTAGTGCCGGTTTTCAAATATACTTGAGAAATCCAGCATTATTAAATATCAATATCGCAGCCAATATTGAAATTCAAGATTCGTCGAGACACCTACATAAAAAATTCTTAATATTTTCATTACATTTTTTTCTTAATTTTTAACGTACTTCTCGTATTCCCAAATTATATCGTACAAGTATCAACACGAAGGATTCTAAGCGCTTGCGCGTAATATTGATCGAAGCTCGAACAGCGTTAGAAATTCTGATATAAAATAGGAGACAATGGCGCACCACGTTCTCCGGCTGTTTAACCTGCTTCCGGTACTCTTCGTAATATTACAATACGGATGGGCCACCATTTTACTTAATCATCCTCGAAGCAACTTCGAAAACTCCTTTGGATATCTCCTGCACGTATGTATTTGTCAAATTATATAATTCACGTATAATCATTTACGAATAGCACGTATAATATTGACTCATTCACGCGTCACTCGATTTATTCGATGATTAATAAAAGTTTATTAACTGGTTCAACAGTGTTGCGGATTATGATAGCAAAATTGCTTAACAAATTTTCTTATACGAGTATATCGTTATTCGGTCGATTTTGAAATATGGGTTATTGCACGTTACTGTGACATAGAGCCGGTACTACGTGTTGCGCTTATAAACGAGCCTGTACAACCTGTTATCGAGTTAGCATATGTTTCGTGTGCACTTATAAATGGCGGATGAATTTATTTTCCATGATTCAAGGACGGGTAGGATTAATTTTTTATGTCTATCTTTAATAGGACAATTACCGGGGTGGTAATTATTGGAAATTTTCTTTTTTGTTAATTAGGGAAGACAATCATTTGGGGAATATGATCTACCACCCTATCCCGTGGAGAATTACAAATGGCGCGGGCCTGAAAATCTCGGCCAAATCAGTGGGATTTCCGTGGATCCCATTGGGAAACCCGTAGTGTTTCATCGAGGTGACAGAATATGGGATTACAAGTAAGTGTGTGAAAAATTGAATTTCAATCTGTTAGTTTATTGTATTAAGAAATAAAAACGATACGAATTGCATTTAATTTTAATGTAAATTAGTGTATTAACAAGTATTTATTGACATTTTAGCACTTTTAATGACAATTTCGAATATCAAGATCAATATCGAGGACCAATCCTACAGGATACAGTGTTAACTCTCGATCCGGAAACTGGCGACATACTGGATGGCTGGGGTAGTAACATATTTTACTTACCTCACGGCATCCATATCGACACCAATGGTAACATATGGTTGACCGACGTAGCGTTACATCAAGTTTTCAAAGTAAGAATTACGAGAATTCACATTACAGTACATAACAATATAATATTAATCATACTTTTATAATGAGCAATGTCATTTATCATCGAATACCTCTACTCTAAGTATCATTTATCTTATCAATCATAATGTACAGTTTCAACGGGGTTCCAACACTCCGAAGTTAGTCATGGGACAAAGATTTGAACCCGGAGAAGATCTTTCCCACTTTTGTCAGCCAACTTCAGTGGCGGTGGCGCCAACTGGTGAGATTGTGGTGGCCGATGGATACTGTAACAATCGAATAATGGTATTCAATTCTGTGGGAGGAGTACAGGAAGTAATTCCAAGACCCGGAGGTAAGAATTATATCAGTAATTTTTAAAGCAATAAGGAATATCCATAACATCCAATATCATAATATCCAATTGGTTCGATCAATTTCAATCGTAGAATTCGTTGCGTTGCGAGTTCCACATTCTCTGGCTATCATACCTGAGACCAAAGATGTTTGCGTTGCTGATCGTGAGAATAAGAGAGTTATTTGTTTGGATGTCGGTCTGGATGGGTCTGTTGAAAAACGTAGACCACCTCGTACCATTCAACATCCAGACCTTGGTAAAGTCTTTGCTGTTGCGTCATATGGTAAGTATATGTGGTTGTGCATTATAATACACAAAGTGCATGAATATATTTATGGATAATGTAAACGAACTGGATATGAATCATTTGTATAAGTATAACGATTTGTATCGCGTGCCAATTATGCAATTATACGCACGACTGTAGTAATCTCCTGGCAGTCGACAAATCGTTAATGCAATTACCGTGGTTCATCCGAGACTAGCAATTATCGTTGTCGACATTACTAATTACGGACTTCGTTTCCCGAACGGCTTATTCAATGCCGGACGTATACTTAAGATAATTCTATAATTTTTTCAATGCTGCTGATTAGTTTTTTTTTCGTATTAAAAAGTGTTTAACGAGCTTAACATTAGATGCTACTATTTTGATTTATTTGAATATCCATAAACTGGGGTTTAAGTGGTATTTAGTTTAAGTGGGAGAAATATAAATTTTGTGAAAACCGTATAGATTTTTTTGTATTATATTAATAATTTTAATTACGTATGTTATACTTTGACAGATTTTGGGATCGTTATATTTATTTTTGTAGGTAATTATCTGTATGCTGTGGATGGTCCAAGCTCTCCAATGACTCCAGCCAGAGGATACATTTTGAACCCAAAATTCGAAAATATTATTGCACCTTGGGGTCCCATATCAGGGGTAAGTTTTTTCAAATTGTTTATTAGATAATGTTTGCATGAGAAAAAATCAGATATTTAATTAATTACATTCGCGTATTTCAGTACTTCAATAAACCACACGGAATTGCTATTTGTCCGAATGGGACGTCACTTTACGTATCAGAAATTGGACCTAATAAAATATGGAAATTTATACTCAATTAACGAGAAAGTATAATTAAACGCGGAACCTATTGTGTGAAATACGACACTGGCAAGTAACATGAAATAGTCCAAGGCAATGAGAAAAAAATATATATCTGAAAAACAGTATCAAAAAGAAAATATCATTAAGGAAATATCAGAAAAGGGAATATAGAGAATTACGTTATATACTGATGAAAGGATGATTATTGATCAGTGAAAGTACTGTTGTTATTTCACTAAATTTTTAATGATTTTATAATGCACCGTTATTTCTTTGTACTTAAGTAATTAATCGTAAGATCGTTTGATTAATATTATTGTTTTGGCACAACCCTCCCTTATCAATGACTTAGGCTCGTGCTAAACGGGCGATAATTTTACAATCATGGGTCGTTTGTTTTTCAACAAAAAACCTCAACTTGGTAACACCTTTTAAAATCGCGTCAAACATTATTTGTTGTGCTATTCATGTTCGTAGGCCTGTAGGCTGTGGTCAGTGTTCTATGTGACTACTATAAGTATTAGAATCTGTTTGCATGGTAGTTTTGTTACTACAACAGCACCTAAGACTAAGGCCTTTGTACCATAAAGTCGTATTTTTATAAGAAAACTGGAAAGTAGAGGGAATATAAATGAAATGCATATAAAATCTGGACTATATATTTATGCTACATATTTGTCTTTGTTCAACTGAAATCCATTATTGGAACTTTATTTTTGATAATTGTTTCGTATTCAAGGAGCAAAATAATAATTTGTTGATAAAAGATAAAAGGCATGTGACTAAATTTAATGTGAGAAATGAACGTTGAAAGAATTTCTACATTTTGTGCTGGACTGTACTGTATAACACACGTAACTAATTTTTGAAAATCAAAATACAATTCTCACGACAATACAGGCTACGAGAGGTTTTTTGAGCTACGTAATTTTGACAATTGTTTGATCAAAAAAGGAAAAGCGCGACAAAGTTTTCTGAACTACAGTATGTATCCGCTGTATCAAAACCACAATGAACTATCAACATATGAATCATAGGGGACCATATATCAAGAAACAAAAGGATAACCGTAAACCTTCATTTTTTCGAAAAATTCTAAGGATTTATACTAAATCTCCTTGAAAGAAACACGATATCCTTCAGAACATAATATTTACCAAAGAGAATCCAAATGTGTACAACGCAATCCTATCTTCATATAAATTCGATTCGTGCAATACGTAATATGCATTTCATTATATTCCATATAATTTGTAGTTCTCAAATGGATATTATTATAAAATATTAAATTAGGGTATATTACGTGTTAAATATCCACTTCGATGTCTGTGTTTCCCCAAGTTCCAAGTACACGGAAAAAAGAAAACAGTAATGGTTACTAGTCTGGTTAGCAGCGAGTCCCAGCTAGAATCGAAAATAAGTAACGAATAGCGTGTGATAGTAAAGATTATTTAGAAGACATTAACCATTACCATTCCGAAGGTAATTCTTACTGGGTTGGTTACTGAGGAATATTTTGCTGCAAACTGTGTCTCACTGCTAGGACTCACGACCAACCAAACTAGTAACTATTACTGTTCCCTTTTTTCCGTGTACGTGTCCGATCGTTAATTATATAAGTAAAATCTAAGCATACAAAGAAAAACAAGAAAAAAAAAAAAAAAATGTTATATCGTTTGTCAAAAATAATTTATGTCTTGGGTAAGTCTGTGGTAATTTTCAACATCTTATGCTATTCGTGCAGACTTATACTTAAGAACTCAAAGTCTACTCGATAGCGTTTTAATTATTTCACATTATCGATGACCCACCAATCATCATCATTAAAATCTACAATCCATGCCAATTTCGAGAAGGTACAGTCAATCGTCGTAATTTTATCGGATCTAAAATCGTGATTTATCGTGCCGTCACGATCCTCAACAATAGGAAAGCAAAAGGATTTGCATATTCATGAATTTGACGTTCATTGAAATACCGACGTTCCTATACAAAATACTTTAGAGAAGTGGTTGATGTTTCTTACTGTTTAAATCAATTTCATAAATCTCGCAGAATGATACTGTCTATTGCTACTGTCACAGTCGTAGAGCACAGAACATGCAGCACTTTAATTTTGAACAAAAATATATCTATTGATCGGATCAAACGATCGTCTTGAACAATTGATACTGATAGAAATTATTATAAAATTGCGAAACTGTACAGTTGAACATTAATTTGACAAAGAGGTCATGCGAAAGACATAAGAAATCTAAGCAGAGAGAATCTAAGAAGTAAGAGAAAAGAGAGTTGAATCAATATCAAGAGAATAAGATAAGCGGGGACAGAGTTAAGTAAATTCAATTGAAAAAAATAGTCTATTGTAACCTATACATCATTATGAATGCATATCGTTACATTTAAAATTATGTTAATTTAAATTACCCTCGCAATATAAACAACAAAACCAAATAATCGGAATATTTTCGCAGAAGATTTTAGCACTACCCAAACCACCTCGTCCACGTATTGAGACCATATAAATGGGGTACCGAGTGCATACTTCATGCATTCGACCATTACCGATTAGCTAGTTATATGTATAAGCGAGCAAAAACCGTCTCCTATAAAGTGATAGTCCAATTTCTTAGCTGTTTGTTAAGAGGGCTGGTAAGTGTCAACGGTCATCCTGAATCTACAATCTCGAAAATCATAAATTACACGAAATTGATGCATTATCTTTATCGAACTAGAATGCACGCGTATTTTTATAAATTCTACAATTACTAAAATGGCAGTGTCGCAAGGAACAATTACGAAATAACGGTTACGAGACGCATTCAAAATTTGGACACAGGTACCTTACACGTCAAAAATTTGTACGCAACTCACACTTTCATTTGCCAGTTATTTTTTTAGCATAAAAGTTTCATGTAAGCAGCAGTACAGCTTGTAAAAATATGCGTGCAAGGTGTATGCATCAGAGTTTGTTATTACATTCTTGTAAATTACGATACTTCATTTTAAGGATACAACGTACTCCCCAGTCCCCTTAAGACATAACTATTGCTGTTTGTATAGATAATACTGTTCAGAAAATATAGGTCACCCGCGTGAAACAAGGTGGTAATGTATAGGTCTTACTCTGTAAGAATAATAATATTCGGAAAATATAGGTCAAGCGTGGGAAAAACAGATTATAAACCTTTAGGTGTTAATTCGTAAGGATAGTGGAATTCGCAAAATAATACAATTTTCAAAATAATAGAATTCGCAATATATGCGCGATCCATACGTGGAACAAGGTGGTGGACTCGACCCTTTCGGTAATTAACTGGTGCTTTTACGCTCGGACATCACAATATTGTATTAAGGTTACTTGTGCGGTTTCCACCTTTACGCATAATCGATTATTGAACGATTTTAAAAAAATTATTAATACGTAAACCTTTTGGTCATGTTCTATGATCGAGGTATTATTCAATAGCGCGACTTTAACAATGACAACTGAAACTCTTTGTATTCAACTCCATCATTTGGAAGGTGGCCTGAAATTTATCTGTAATGTCATACCGGAGTCATGATTACTACTAGTAGTATCTCGTAGGATATTTCTGTAAAAATGTCCAGTGCTACTATCTCAAGTATTCATTCTAAGCATATAATCATCGTTTTCTATTACAACCCTATCTGATATAGGTTACAGTATAAGATATTGACTCAAGTCAGTTATCTCGCGATATCAAATCAAGTGTCTCATAAAACTGTCTTCATTATGAAAGTTCGCAAGTTTGATTATATAAATTATAAAATAATCCCAGGATGAACCGAAGGAGCCAATTCCCAAAACAGATAATTATTCGGCTATATGATGATAGTGATCGTATATCTCGTATAAATCCGTGTTTTTCGAATATGCATCCCATGTTTAGTGCGCGTACCGGATACAGGCATTATAAATGACTAAAATGATGATTTAGACAAAAATAACAGAATGCCAGGATTTTCTGTGATATGGTAGAGATACGAAACTCAGCAGAAGCATCTTAGTTAAATGTCAAATGAATGAATGATATTACGCTGCGTTTCTATCTCGAAATCAAAAACAGGGGGGAGGAAGAGGAAAGGAAAATAAAATGAACAAAAATATAATAGAAAATACATATATAAATATCGATATACAATACCGCCGCGCTGAGACGCCGAACGATTTTATGGGCATACTTAATATCATTTGAAAAACCACTTCTTCAGAAAACTCATCGACTTCGACTGTGTCGCCGTTATACGTGTTAAATATAAGCCGCTTGTTGTTTTACGTCACTGTGTCTTCGTATCGATGTAATTACTTATGTAACTACTTGTAGGTATAGCGTTGTTTATTAATAACGGCAATTTGAGTTTACGGTATTTCTGCACTGTTTGGGTTCCTTTGATCATTTTAAGAGGAGCAGAAATTACCAGTAACTAGATTACCTTAATTTGTGAACAACCCTGTACATTACCCATTGGCATGATTACGAACCTAAACCGTGGCAGACTTTCCGCAGTACTGGGAAGTACTAAAAGTAAGTGTAAAGGGAATTGCAGTGGGAATGCACGTGCATAAACGCACATGACACACGTAGGTGGGACCTGTAGAAAATAGGATGACGATGTTGCGTAATGATAATGAAAAACTGCGTTAATCAAATAGCGAAGACATTATCAGCGGACTAGCCGGGAGTATATTTAACAGTTATGAAATATCCACCAATAAGAAATTATTTAACGTTTAAGAAATTCCTGTTTAACATTATTTCTTCCGTTTCGTGATAATAGTATAAATGATGCCCACGTGACTATTTAAGAATATTAAAAAGAAACTGATTCGTCGTCATATACATACATATATGTTTTCCGTATAAATGCGCCATTAACAAATTCGCATCTTAAAATTGTCAAAAAAAAAGTAACGTTGATAATGTGCGAATTATTGTCAATCAACTGTGAAAACTATTTGCTTTTTGCATACAGATACAGTTATACTTGAATGAGCACGTGTACAAATGTACGTGTAGTTTATCTGCGTCATCCTTATTGCTCGCCGTGAATTCTCGATGTACATTTGGTTCATGTGGATACTTCTATGCACGCTCCCTCACGTATAACTACGTTAGTACGCACAAAGCCAATAGAGAAAATTAATGATAGTGCTGAATAGATTAATATAAGATTAATTAATCTCTTATCGTGATTGAACATCGTATTTGATCTGATCCGATGTAACATCGATTTGCAGCATCAATTATGTAATGAAATTGCATGGTAATACTTCCTCTTCTTAAGCCTCTTTGTGCTGCTGCAAAATGCCAAAGTTGCATGACTGCATTCAACGATACCTCGAGTTCAATGTTACCATTTTGATAATCGTGCATACTATGTGACAGAAGTGCATACGTGCAACATTACAAAAACAATTCGACGGCCCGATGCATTTTAATGTTTTTATTTAGAAGGAACGTTACTATAATTTTTTCTTGAAGTCTATCTCTCCGAGCTTAAAGATTTAGGTGAAAAGTACTCGCCAGTTAGAAGTAAATATTCTGTGTCTAACGAAACCTAGATTTCAATATCTTTTGAAAACAGACATTATAAAGTATTTGAAATGATAAGAACAAAGATCATAGTACAAAGATTTTTCAAAAATTGATATTCGATAGCTCACGGATTTGAATGTTTTTTTTTCCACCACAATTAAAATGATTTATAACTAATACCATCTTTCATGAATTGGCGAGTAGTAGAATGACAAATTATAAAAATCCATATACTGAGAGGTTCGATGGCCTGTAGCTGAACACAACTCAAATCTAATCAAACAAAGACAGGACCTCTTAAAAAGAATAATTTTTGCCAAAAATCTAGACTGTTTGGATGTATTTATTTCAATGAACGTTATCATTACTTTGCTCGAACTGTTTTATTATTTAATTTCATATTGAGGATTTATGGATATTCAAATCAAATCCGCATTGTGAATGATTCACAGATCATAGTAGTCATTGAACAAAATCTTCCACAAAATTAATAGCAATGAACCGTGTTTAAATATTCCGTATATGATACTCCTTGTTTGTATATCCATAACAAACAATATCATGCACATAATTATAATGTGTCGTATATTGTCAATTATGAATATTTGCCGAAACTGTAAATACAAAATTATACATCGAGTATCCGTGAAGACTCAATTGCAGAGGGTTAACGAATAAGCATACACAGAAATCAAGAAACAAAGAACAACAATTGACGAAGGTGTAAGTGCTTCGAGTATACTGGACCGATCGCAGCAACAATAACGAAACAATTTACAAGATCGCATAAAAGAGTGACACTTGTGTACAATGTAGTCTGGCAGGCTATACAGATACGTCACAAACAAAAAGACTGCTGCGGCCATGGCTTGCTACTATACAAAACTATTGTTGCTACACGTTAACGAAACACCAGAAATGACGAAACTTCTTGGCAACTAGGGCCTGCGCGTGAATTTCCAAAAACCCTAATTAAACAAGACATACTAAGATATATCAATACCATGCACAAACGTGCATTGAAAACAATGACAACAAATTGAAGTTCGTTCAAGACGACCAAGAAGTATAGAAAAAGAACGAAATATCCGAAATAATATTAGTAGAGATTTTAAGCAGTGTCATATATCTTATCCAGTGACACTGTTTAGAATATTGAAAATATGACGAGCTCCTAATGGTAGGCTCAATTTCAAGTAGAAAATATCAAAGTTGATTGGTGCAAAGAAAAAAAAAGAGCTTTTTTAAAAAGCATCGACCCGTGGCTGCCGGTAAGCCATGTTCCATTGAACGTGTTAAACAAGAATTTTGACCAACGAGTGGCATTACGGCAACGTGTTACCTTCCTGACAAAAAAGCGTACATAGGAAATTAAATGAAAGTTTAGAGAAATTTGAAAAATTATTGTACACGGTACAGTGAGGAAACACGTACTGGAAACATTATCTATATCATATCAATGTTATTGTTCTGTGAAAAATAATTCTTGTCTAAGATTAAAGAATTTATACTTATAACTGCACAATTTTTGTTCTTGTACGTAATGTTATATTTGTATAGATTTAACGTATTTATTTTTGCTGTTGCACGATCGGCGATTATGATATTCTTTGTTTATGCAACTCTACGATGGTGAAGGACACGTAGTAGAAACGCAACGCGAATTCATTTCTAAGTAACTGCACGCAACGATAATTTTAGTACTTAGCATTTAAAAATTTCCTATTAAAGGTAGAGGCAAATACACGAATGATTCTGTTGACAATAACTATGAAGAAATTTCAATTTTTAATCGTGTATCGTTAAGGGTGTTTCATTATCAGCATTGCGAAATTTTTGGATTTAACGTATTCGGAGGGCTTTTATTAATTCGAAATTTGATATATGGTGTACCCGAGCAAAAATATCTTCGATGTAAAAAAAAAAGAGCACCGAGTGCATTTAGCGATTTCAGGTACCACCCTTAAGAAAAATTTTGAAATCAGTTTTTGGTGCGAAGTGTGATTCCATAAAAGATATACCTCGCTATACGCACTTGGCGTCCTTTCTTTACATCGGAGATGTTTTTGCCTGGGATTTTACTACTTTTTGCAAACTGTCTTGTATAAAATTTGTAATAACCACATATCCACCTTTTTTCATTAGCATTAGTCCCCTCAGTATATTATGTTTTTCGTTATCTTTGAGAAACGTTAAATCAGATGATAATATCTATAATTCTTCTATCGGGAAGATGAATTCTACTACAGAAAGTGAAGCTGATATAGAATAAAATCGCATCGTACTTCGACACAGAGGAAAAGAGTTTTTTTTACAAAATATAATCACGCATTTCAATACAAATGAATGTGTTCACCTTAACGAAATTTGGTTATTGGTTAAATGATCGTGCACAATCGACACCTAACACATGAAACTACGTAGAGGGACACCTAGACACCCTTGACTTCCACGTCTCATACCTGGACTCCAGGAACTACGAGAATAAACACCTAGCCACCTTCGACTTCCACGTGCGACACGAAGAAACTACAGAAAAGAACACCTAGGCACCCTAGACCTCCACGCCCAACACCTGGAATCTAGGAACTTCGAAAAAAAAGCACTCTGACACCCTGGACTTCCACGCCCGACACCTAAATTCCAGGAACTACGGAGAGGAACACCTAGGCACTCCAGATTTCCATGTGTAATACCTAAATACGGGAAACTGCGCCGAGGGAGTCATGGCAGCAAGACTGTACTGGTATATATACACACACACGCACAATGACTTCCGCGGATGACGGTTCTGCTCGCGATGCAGGCTAAAGGCTACTGTTATACTGTTGTGAAAGTAGCTTCAGCTTAAAAGTCAGTGTAAACGGTAGCTTAATGGACAAAATGCGTTTTATTCTGTTGTGCAGATGTGCAATGCGAAATGAGTCGAAAACTTCCTTTGTAGATATCTCGTGATTGAGTGGACCGATTTATTTGATTCTTGGCTTAAATCAAAGGTATTCATTCCTACTGTTGGAATACTGCAGGATTTATCTAACAGTATACTCTTTCCGAAAAACTATTTTTTTTAAATCGTCACTCCAGCGAGTGTACTGCTGGACAGTAACTCGGGTGGTCTCATCGCCGTTACGGTACTTTGCGCTAGACTCTACCGAGTCTCTTGAACTGAAAATTTTATTTTTCATAAGATTGATTATTTAAAAACTAATTTTTATTTCGAATCAAGACTTAGCAATGGATAATTTTTGGAGTGTGGTTTAATAATTAACCTTTCAGTGATGGCGCGTGATCTGACAGACCCGATAGGTGTATGGCAAGAAAAAAGGCACCACCACTGGAGAGTTAATAGTCTTTTCCTTGCGTTACGTAGTTTATTATATCTTGAAGAAAGAGATTTTTATTATATCTCAAGGTACTAATGTTGCACGTCCGTTATTATTGCTGTTTGATGCAAAATTTTATTAAATCTCCTGATAATAATGGTCCGAAAAACATAGAATAATAAAAACATGTGATGAAATATGTGCACAAAATAAGGAATTGTACTATCGTTCAAAAGATATAACGGTTGCTCGAATTCCATATTCTTGAACTGGTTCAGATAAACGAAATTCTGTTACTATTTGTAATATTCGATACATTAATTTAATAAAAAAAATACGTTTGTGATAAATGCCCTTAGGAATACACGACTAATCGCAGGAGTAGGGATACTATGATCACATGTTTGTATTATGATATTTTGTTGTATTACTAAAGTGCAATATGTTTACATCAGGTGTTTCTAGCGATTCAATTTATTTTGTAAACTAAGAATCGTACTGAAAAATGCTTACAAAAAAATTTCTCGAAATTAGGAAGCTCTTTCTCTGAGTAAGAGGTTTTTTTTTGTAATTTCAAAATTCAACGATTGTACCAGTATGAATATGTATAAGGAAGTAGAAAAAAGTCCTTCGAAAATAATAACGAAATAATTGCACATAATTATAAATTTCACAATCTCAAAATACAGCGATAATAATTACATTTGTTATGAAGCCTCGTTTCAAAAATTTTAATGAGCACTAAACCGTCGTTTATATATTCTGAATTACTGATACATTCACATTTTTTTAATTCGAAACACCTGATAAAATAACCTTGTAAATCATAAGAAAGAAATACATTATCTGACAGTATCCCAAACAATTATCCGCTTCATTTATTCAGATAAAATAAACCCAAAAATGAAAAACCTAATGCCTTTCAACTGGCTGCATTGCCACTTCAACATGGCGGTTGTGGTCGACGCGTCAAGCAGAAAAAAGTCTCCACGAAGCGTTCTCGACTTAAACCAAGATTACTGCAAAAAGTGAATTGACTTTGCGACAGTAAGAATTGCCTCAGTAAAAAAAAAAGTACCGTCGTACCACGATGACGGGCTCTACAAAAGACATTCCTTCTACTGTCTGTGGAAGAATGAAGAAACCAAAAAATTCCAGGTAAAAAGGTGAAACGTTTTGCTCAATTATTAGTTTATGTTCGATACATCAAGTAAATATTAAACATCCTTTGGCATTACTTATAACTACAAAAAATTTTCAATACAGCGTCAAACTTTTTGCTGTTGACTCAAATCTGTTACAATGCATAGAGAATTTCATTAAAGATCACGTTGCGGCGCCGTATAACAGAGTTCTACGTTAACCTACATTAAGATCAGGGTTTTTTGAAAAATCTTGTACACTGAATGCTTGAAAGGACGCGGATGATGATGAACGGAAGCCGAGAAATGAAGAGGGAGGAGAGTAAGAGAAATTGAGAAGCCGGACTCGAAGGCGGCGGCGCGTTCTAACGCCTCGCGATGACCAAGATCAAAGAGACCGACGGCAGCCACAAATCATTATAACTATACGTGTATAGTTATAATGCGTGTGCCTAACCATATACAACGTCACGAAACACTAATATACGGCGTATATGGTCGTTAACGACTTCAAGCTTCGTGCTTCTTCGGTATACCAGGATTTCTTGAGATTTATGAAATTTCAGTAATGTTCATAGTTTAATACACGCAGCTGACGACATGATTAAGTATATGCAGCATCCTGTGAGACCAACTTAAATATAACAAGAAATTCTTATATTTATTTTAGTAGGATTATTTTCATTATAAATTTCAGTATTGGTTATGGACATGTGAGAAAATGTGAAAAAATTTCAAGATATGTCTGATCCGATCAGACTATAATGAAAATAATCATTTCACTACCACGACTATGGCTACCCACGCCACTGCCACAAGCGGGATGCTGGACTAATGAAGACGTGCTGGACCAGTCGCGACCTCTCCCTCATCTTCTCTCATTTTCTCCTTCCAAGATGCGATCCTGCTCTGGCAAGACGACCTCTCGCTCCAAACATCTCGAAACTGGTTTCCAGAGCGGCAATAGCCTAAAGAGCTTGACGTCGCGGTGCCCATCCTTTGCTGTAGACGTCGAGGGACGCTAGTGGACGTACAACGGTGGCGAAAAGAGGCTTATCTGTCTGATTCCAAAGACCGACCTTTTTTCTGTCCTGTTTTTGCTCCTCGTGTCGATCCGTATATTTGTTTAGCAATGATCACTCTTCACTTCACTTTGTCTTCTAACATCATTTATTACATTGAAAAATACCAAGAATCGAAGTCCTGTATAAATTTGATAAATGCCCAAACGATGAACAGTAAAATACCAGGAAAATCCTAAAACCATCCCTCAATGATTCTTCGCATTTCAAAAATAAATTCTCGGATCAAGACAAAAGAGTCTGACGGAAGTGAACCAGAAACTAAAAAAGATATTTCCTAGTTACTCATGCATGACGTACCTAAAATGATCTCAAACCAATGTTCATAGATCAGTTGAAAATGTCGAGGTGAACCGATAGGACATAGGACAAACCCAGAGGAGCACTCTGGACTGGATGAAACAAGATGGATAAAGAAAAGAGAAAAGGATAGGTATACCTAGATGAAAGAAAAGGGTTCGAGAGAAAAGAAGAGGGAAGGTATACGAAGGCAAGGAAAAGGAGGATGAGAAAAGAAAGAAAAAAAGAAAGGTCCGAGCGGCTCTCTCTCTATCGTCAGAAATTAAGTTGTTAAGATGCTGCCTCGGGCGTAGCGGAGAAAAAGAGAGGATCACGACAGTAATGGCGGCTCGTGGTCGGTTTCATATCTACTCCCAAGCACATAGATATACATACTATACTCAAACTCACATAAGTGTAACCAGATATACAAACAGTTTCACACAGCTAAATAGTCCCTGAAAAATAATTCGAATGCCCCGCGTTCATCATGAATCGTGTCCGCCATATATAAGAGGCTGTTCTACCTATATATGTATATATCCATAATGTAATAGTAGGTATACCATTTTTATAGACTACTCTTTAAAAATATCTTTTCCTTAAATTCGATATGGATACGGTTACAATATCCTGAAGGGATATTCAAACCATTTTATATCCGGGATGAAAATAATTTGAAATTTTTTGAGGTAAAAATTCCACGTGTTCGATGATCATTTTTTAATATACACAATATCGCTCCTTTAGCTTCAATCAATTTAAATGACAGTGTAAGTCCGTAGTTTACGTCGTTGAAGTTTAAGTTTGAAGAAGTTTCGAAATAAACGGTAAAAAGGTTTGTCCAGAAAACACGTGTCGATGGACGCGCATTCATTCTCCTGGACCAAAGATCGTTTACAGAGGCAAGCTTCCGAGGAGTCGTCATCAGCTATCTAATTGTTCGTACCGAGAAACTCTGGATCGTTCTTCACTTCGGGGAAGTGTTTACACAAATTGCTGAAGATGCGACAGAGACTGCAGTCAGTAAGAATTCTTTGACTTATAGCAACGTACGAGCAATTTATAATGTAATTATTTAAGAGGACTTCCTGTTCCTAGAAGTTGGATCTATCCTATTATTATACCCACCTGTTCCATAGACGTCCTGGTTAGTCGAAACGCTTCCTATTCTTACCGATGAAAGCAGTTGGACCTGAAGATTTTGTCCCTTAATGATTTGGCCTTTCGCTATTATGAAACGAACTATTATACATGGGCAGAGTGTCGAGATCTTTTGTAAAGATACATTAGAATTTTTGTATGAAAGCTACACTAAACGCGAACGAGCATAATGAGTTTATTTTCCCGCTCTTGGGTTGAGAAATCAGTCTTTATGTAAATTTCGAAGAGAAACTGTTATCGGTACTTGGTATGGTACTGAGTTTTGCGAAGAGACGATAAGGTGAAAAAATAGATATGAATTAGGACGCTGTAGAACGTTATGAAGATACAGTGACTGTTTTTTGCGAAGAAGAAGGAGAGATGAAAATATTTTTGAAAATTACGTAGACGTCTTGGAGACGTAGGTTGACTTAACGGATAACTCTTTTGGGCTAAGTTACCTTCAGGTAAAAGAAACGACGTAAGCCTGGAAAATTTATATCGGGTCAGGGAAAAGCAATCCCAATGGTACTCGCATCTTAAAAGCCAAAATATCTAGTCGTAAATCCTAATTATCGTGAAATAGTTACCTATGTCGCTTTCCCTATTTTTTTTTTTTTAATATAAATCTCATGTGAGTAGATAAAAAAGAAAGGTAAGGTAGGTGCGCACACGTACGAATATTATATATGAGCGGACAAGGTGGCAGGTGCGCCGTGTTGTATCTGCATCTGTAATATATTAGATAAGAGAATCCTAAGTTCTTCTTTCCTGTCCTTGGAAAAAGTTGTATAAAAAGTATTTCGAAGTTCCATTGCCAATGGTGTTGCTTGGGTACAGGTATAAATGTTGTACACGGAAAATTTGAAAGTTGAGCAATTCAAAGTCATTAATTTGAATATAGGGAAAAAAACAAGATAATATACAGAATGTAATGGCGGTAATTAATTTTTTAATAATCTGATTGATCTTTGAATAAATCCTGCTACCATTGTTAATATTATTTTATACGTATAATTATTTATATATATTTATATAATAAATATGAACTTCTAACACGTGTTCTAACTGTTTACAGTCATTAAAAACTCCATGATCA
The DNA here is from genome assembly GCA_030142225.1 of Pachycephus smyrnensis. Classification (NCBI taxonomy): domain Eukaryota; kingdom Metazoa; phylum Arthropoda; class Insecta; order Hymenoptera; family Cephidae; genus Pachycephus; species Pachycephus smyrnensis. The sequence goes on along the minus strand of JARQST010000395.1, from coordinate 376,173 downwards.
ATGTGACAATAGTCATCAATGAGATATTTTTATTATTAAAATCTGTATCCTATTAACGTAGGTATGAATTAATCATATATAATAAAAAAAAAAGTTTCAACTTTTGGGATTACAAAACGGTGAAACTTTGTTGTCCAATCGTCTGCAATCCTTTTTACATCGTTCGACCTCAATCTTCACTACAGTGATGCAAGAGAAGCTGCAACAGAGTACAGTGGAGGCTCGACGAAGCCAATAGTTACTAAGAATGAAGGAGGCATCAACCGCAGGGCTACGCAGTAGTTGGCTACGAGGTTGAACATAAGGATGGGGATAGGACTGGGAATGGGGATTGAGATCAGGATGGGTAGAAAACGGTTGAGAGTGAGGAGAAAGATTACTGGAGATATGGACGGAGATGCTGCAGCACAAGGCTACTCTGACAGATACATCTTTATTGTGGCAAGAGGCGGATGCACACAGCTAGAATCCACCGAAGGCAGATTCACGCTGCCACAAAAATCGAAATTGCAATTTAACGGAGGTACAATATCAAATTGCATTGTTTTGTTTTACAAGAATCGCATAGAGATCTGTAAATACGTAAAACTCGGTACCGGATATGAAATTCGAATTTAAAAAATTGTTATTTTAAATTCGAGTCTTTCATTTGGTAGTGAGCAAAAAGATATTCGTTTCTTTAGAAATTTCGACGGACGTGCTGACTTATCTATCGCTTATCTACGTCCGAGCCCTTCTCAAGATTCAAAGGATGCAGCTGCGGCAGTCGGTCAGTCGGAGGATATAAATCAATGGATTTGTCCCTTGCCTACCCTGTGTCGTAAAGTAAGACGTCAGTCAGGGGGTTGGAGTCGAGGCACGAAAAACCTGACTGGAAAGGTTTATAAGAACGACGCTGACTCGTAGGTATATCTACGCTCCGTTGGAACTCAGGGGGATTGTAATTTACATTTTTACACGTAGTGCCATGTTTTTCAGAGGATAAAAAAGGTTCACCTCCAAAATTCTTCGACTACGTACGACGACAACCTCTCCCGAGAGAAATAACTAGACGCATGATCGTGAGAAGCGATTTCGGTTATATCGATACCTTAAAATGTTTTTCGAATCTTATCGCTAAAACTTTTTTAAGCAATCGTTTCTTTTGAGAAATCAAAAACAAATCTAAATTCGATACAGCCAAATCTCTTTCTTTGAAACTGTTAGATCACTTTTGATTAAATATCAATATCAAAATGATTCAATGATTTATCCGATTGTACTGTCGCAACCGACATATTGTTTAATACGTTAACAAGCTTAAAACGTAACGCAAACACAGTCGAGATCCGGTATTAATCCTAATGAGGACTAACCACCAAAGACAAGTAGAAAGCGCTATAAATTCATTAGAAGCCCGCATATGAGTGATGGTTAGTTATGTTCGTCCAAGAGGATGAGGTACTTTACGATAGCCAAGAACACAAGTGGCATTCATTGTTTCCTATTCAATACCAATTAAGCCAAACATGAGTTCTCGGAATGGTCAGCCCCTGGAAAATATTACCTGAGCTCCCAATGCACAAATGACCATCCCCCATAGCAATACTCATCACCCCATTAACAACCCCATTATCGTACCAGTAGAATCTGCGAGAACTGAAGGTGCTTCAATATTTCCAAGAATTGTATAGCATCCTACATATATACATATAGGTACCTATATCATACATAGGTATACTATACACAATGTCCACGTTCAAGGCTGAACGAAGGAAACAGGAATGAAGCTGAGAATAGGGTGTCTAAAAAAGTGGTAGAAGTTACGTATGTAAAAATCGAGATTCTCCCGATACCCAGAGAGGGATGGTTAGGGTGCCAACGTATACACGGGTAGCGGCGCCGATATTTCGTTCCGAGCATCTTTCGCTCGAGCGACTCGTTCGCCACAGGCAAGAGGAATGAAAAGAAATGGAGGATGAGAACGAGATGGAAGCGAAGAAGAAGGAGAAGATGGGAGGGAAGGTACAGAACGAGCGTATGCAGGATGAGAATCTAAAGAGAAGAATGAGAGCATCAGAACGGTAAGGCAAAGAGAGCCGTTCTCACTGCATGTGTTAACCAGCGGTGTCGGCGCCCCGATTGGACACATCCTGTTCGGTCCACCATTCGCTTTTGCTCTTCGCGAACTTATGGTTGCTATTTATTGCACGACTTCACGATAAAGAACCTCCGCGAATGTACTCAGAGTATTTCCACTTCGCACGTTTTCACGTCACGATATCGTGAGCCACGGGATTTCTGCCATGCGGGTTCGATACTTCCGATGTCTAGAAAAGGACATATCTCTATGTATACAAGTGATCAGGATGAAACTTATAAAGAAATGGAGAATCAGAGATTCATGTTATTGGGGTTTATAAATACGAAGAGGAAAAATTAAAAACCAAAAGTTTTTTTCGAGTAAATTGCCTGATGATGTAATGTAGAAGTGGGCGGGAGGTTTTAAGAAGGATGCACAAGGTACGCGCAGGTAAGGTTAGGTACAGGTGTTCAGGATGGTCTCATGCTGGAAGAAACTGTTTATCGGTTCTAGGGATGCCTGCGCCTTTGGTGCTAGCGCGAAACTTGTCACGGAATAAACTACCTTCCTTCGACAAAGCGCCAAACAAGAGCAACAAACCTGGTAAAATCAGACATTCAAAATGGCCGCGTGGGCCGTCCGACCGTGGGTGTTGAAAAGAGCCGAAGGCCATCCTATCCATCTTTAACACGTTAAACCTTGCGTGAATGCGGTTTTCGCATCCGTTTGGCAATGGGAAACGAGGATGTCTCGATGGAGACGTCAAATCGTTCCCCACGAGGGACGTTTTCGAGTCTTCCGCTGAGACCACTGAAGAAAGAGTCCGTCACTACGGAAGAGGAGAGTCTTTGAAGTCTTTCATGAGGATGCCGATGGACTTAGGGCTTAACGTCCCATTACCTGCCGTTTCAAAAGCTTTACACCCATTTCTATACTATAGGGCCACGAAAGGTCTTTTCAACGAAATATTATATATTTAACACGAGATTGACGTTTTTGAATTCTGCTGAGGAAAAAAGTTAAATCTAAAAAAAGAAATCATAAAGGTCCAATCCTTACAGCCGTGAATTATACTTGGACGAGGGTACTGGCTATGGCTTTTAAAGTTTTCTTGTAAGTCTACACAACGAACGATCAATTACCTACGATTTAAGAGAATTTATGTCCATTTCGACAGGGATACAAGGCACGTTTCGTTGAAAAGAGCCCTGAAGGTTTTCAGTAATATTCTACCATGTACTTCTACCCTCTACAAGTTACTGGACTGAGGAATATTTTTCTTATTGAGAAATGCCCCTTGAACAATTTTACCTGGTAATTTAGGATCCTTGAACAGGTATAATATTCTACCTTGTATCGTTTGTTGTATTATATTATTAATTATAAACACGCGTGTGACTGTACTTTTATTGCATAAATATTATACTCATGAAAACAGGCAGCAAAGTGGTACGAAGCGAGGGGGTATCTTGAGACCATTTTGCGAAGCTCTTAAGGACCTGATTAAGGAAAAGGATCCGATAGCAAAGCGATCTTAAATTTCATCCTGAGTAAGAGGGTTAAAAGGATCTTAGTGAATTGTCTTTGACGTCTAGTTTGAAAAGAACCTTCCGAGCCAGCAGGACGTCTCAAGCAAGTTCTGGTAAATGTCAGACGTGCAAGACGGATTTGATTCCATGGTGGAACCTGCGAGGAGGCAAAGAATAGCTGCAGATGATGGAATCTGGGCCCGAGTCGATGCCACGTGCAAGACAAAGCCCTTGACAAAAGCTCAAAACTAATAATCGTTCCTTTGAACTGTACGAAACCAAAAGAACGGTTTCGGTGAATCAAAAGGATTTCTCTTCCCGATAAAACCGTAACCGAGGATCCGTGAAAAATCATCAAGTGGGACGAGTTCTGTGTACTCTGCGGTGAACAAAAATAGGTAGTAATAACTCCATGAAGCAAAAAAGTTACCTTGAAATTCAAAATTTAAAGCCATTCAAAAAAAGGAAAATTTCACAGCGACCCAAGTCGCTATTGCAATTCACAAAAGTTTTGACATCTATTTAAAAAAATTACACTAATTTTCTTTGTACCTTATTTGTCACAGAGATATAATTAACAACTATAGCAATGCCCCTAAGAAAATTATTTTTAACTTGGTACTCATTCAGCGTCATACAAAAGCCATATGAAAGCAATTCAAAACAGCTCCTCTCCGCATACAAAGATCTTCAAGAAGCAAAACTAAAATCTGTCTCATCCGAAGCACGCAAGGTTGGAAACGTGCGCCATAAACTAGACACACGGCTAGTTGGGCCCCAACAGAGAACAGAACAGAGAAGACAAGAGGAGGCCTTTAGAGAGTCTAAGGGAACCAGACACTAAAAAGCCCAAAGAGTGCCAGGACTGAAGCCATGATTATTTTTAACGACCCAGGGGCTACGGAAGCCTGTACAGGACCTGTGCGCGTATCATTCAAACGTCGGCAGTAGTCCTTGGCTGCTTGGCTGTCGCCGCAGGACACGCCAGGACGTAGAAGCATTTACGGCCAGTTATCTTTCGGCAGCCAGATGTAGTCAGGGTAGCGGCAAAAAAAATACTAATGGTTCCCGAGGAAGCTTCTCAGCAAACGCTAACAATCCTACTCCTGCGGAAGAGCCTCCACGTCTGTTTCATCTATAGATATAATAAAAGGTAAAAATATAGATGGCAATATATAGTGTGTCCGTGGTAACTCTTTTACATAAGAAAATACACACTGGATAAAAAATAATTCAAGAAAGTAGGGCATGGCTGAGTGACGAATAGAGAGTGATAAAAAAATCGGTGACTTTGAATATATTAAATCGATACGGACAACCATTTAATGTTATATCAAGCAAGACTTTTTATGGCTCGTGCTCATCGAAGCTTCTATAGATATAAGATGCTGCGTTACAGTGGACTCTGGTGTTCGCGTCCTACGCGAGTAATGTGATGTTTATGTACGGTCGTTCTTTGCGGATGCAAGAGCGACGTGGGCGGAAAGGAGTCGACCGCTCCCAACAGTTACGAGGCTAGATAAGAAACGTATTTATTAAATTGCATCACAGGAGGCACTGTCGAAACGAGCGGAGTGCATTGTAAATGCACGTGGTTTTACGTGGGTAGGAGAAAGAAAAACAATCCTTAGTATCTTTACGGTTACGTTACTGTTCTTTATTTTGGGATCTAAAAGAGGTTATGAGATTTATTGGAATCACCGTGAGTATGGGCGTATACGTAGGTTACGTACTAGTCGAAATAAAAATTTTGTCTAGAGCGCCATGTGTGTTTACTTTAATTTTTTTTTGGCGGAGAAAAAAGTTATTATCGATCATCGAGTCAATCTAATTAAGGAGGACTGTAGCATTTACGACCATCTTGGAATGACAGACAGTCGGGTTGTAAGTAAATTTTAATGATGTGTAAGTCGACTGTTGGGATATTTAAATTAAAATTCCGAGCTTCGCGGCACAATGACAGCGTGTTAAAGGGAACGAGTTTAGTGTCGCGACGCTCTTGTGCGTTGAACGTAAAATTGAAGGACTCAAATAATATAAAGAAAAGAGTACAATTTTGCGATCCTTTTGACTCTGTCGTCGGATCGATCGGCTTCGAGATTGTGAAAGAATAAAAATAAAGGTGTTTCTTTAGCTGCAATATAAGAGAGTGACTTGGCTTCTCTGTCACGATGTGCAACGCCGCGACGGATGCGTCGGTACGCCGATGCCAGCAGCTTGCGTCCGAGAAATCCGTAAGGTGGTTACGCTCCTCTCTTTTTATTCTCAGACGATTAAGGCGATTATTTTGTCAAGAAATAACGCGCGTTTTCTTAAGCCACAAGTCCGTGACCGCCCCGACGCTCACGAGGAAAGATAATATTATTACAGGTATACGTGTGCGGAATCGAGTCAAGAAATAAAGAGACTTTCGAGAATAGTTTGATTTACTTAAATTGGACTTAAGTTTTCATGCAAATTTAGTTTTACGAATTTTCTTTATTTTATATACTGAATATATTTCATTTTGACTTGTTTATCTTATTCTGCAAATATTCCGTTTCCAATTTAGCTCTGTGAGTCAGTGTTCCAATGGAATCCCGGAAGCGAGTTTCTATACCTGGTAAAACAAAGATTGGTACAGGAAGACGAAAAAAAATCCTCAAAAAGAATAGTCCTCGCTCGAAAGAACTAGGCGTGATAAATTCGTCCTAATTGGCTTCGAGTTTTGGTTTTAGCACAGATTGGGTCCTCACGACGAAAATTTGTATGCCAGCGATGCTTCTCGGAACGAGACGCCAAGCGTCGGCATTGCTCTTCAAGAGAGAGCCAACGGATACGTTTTATGTTTGCCGAACAATTTTCGTTGATTGAAGGTGTTATGACCTAACGACTTAATGGACGCCTCGTGTAGTCGCTACCCTTTGCTCCAATCCTCTTGTTCTTCTTCTTCTTCAACTTTTTCTAGAACCTTCGCACTCCTTCCTTTCGGATAATAACCAAGGAATATCAGAAGCATCCACATAAAAATTTAAAAACTCGCCAAGTCGTATAAATAGTAACAAAAACCCTGTAAACAGTATTGAAAAAATAGTCATACACAAAAATATCAGATTCAATACTTTTACATGTATACACTCTAACATGGTACCTGACTCTTCTGATCATCCCAATTGGGGTCAGGAAATCTGTTCAGGGATGTTTCCATTGTTCGTAGAAGGTATAAGTGCCGTGACTTTATTGCCGAGCCATCGGGTCCCAATTCCGTGACGTCTTAATGAAGCAATCACCAGTGAACCTTCAGGAAGACGGAGCCGGCTTAACGATCAAGGAAGAGGCTGTAGTGGATCGGAGGCGGAGGCCTTTCGAGAATCGAGATATCTACGGTGTACGAGAGGCGTCGCTGGGGCGTGTCCGGTTCGGGTCCGTCTTCGGCTATCCCGACGCTCGCCAGGGCTGAAGCCCGGGACGTGGAGAAGAAAACTGGTCGTCGAACAAAGAGGAGAACTCATCCGAGGCGCCAGAACACCTTTTATGATACCAGCAACCAGAGTACCGGATGATGAGGGAAGATGTACTTAAGAGCTGAAGAAAAGTACATGGGACCTTGTGGTTGTTACGTGGAAGACACTGGTATTACGCTTGGAGTAATTAGTCTGGATAATAATCTTCCTTTTTTCCAAAAAAAAACAAAATTTTTTGAGACATTTAGCAATCATTGTATACTGAAAAAGTATATGTCAGAAATTTTTTTTGTAATAAATGTTTTGAAAAATATACGTATTTGTTTATGATACCGATTGAAATTTCTAGTGCTTATTTATAATACTCTTAGAAAAGATAATTGGCTTCTAGAAGACGGAAGTCACACTGATTGATATTCCTGGAAGGTCTTTTGTTGCTCACTGGCAAAAAACAGGTATCTTTTTCGACAAAAACGAAGATACGTTATGTATTCACTTGGGAATGGAATTTCGATGAAAATATCGACAGGATGAAGCTATTTAACTTTCAGAGGACGGGCGGATTTTTTAACGACTTCTACAGATTTTGATTTGGAACTTTAATACATATATTAAAGCGATAGTGTAGGAAAAATATGAAACCGATGTAGAACCGAAAAATCGGCTTCCCGTCTTCTAGAAGTTAATGTTAATGGTTGAGCGTTTTATAAAACTTGTTGTACCACGTTAAACCGTACATTTAAAATTACTCTCGTTCAGACGTTACTGTAATCCGAGGAATTGCACTTTCTTTTAAAGACAAAAAATTTTGTGACACACTTGCGTGTACCTTAGTTATTAAAACTGTTTAAAATCTTTAAAGTATTAAATTAACGACTTTTCTTTAAAAACCAAATTTTTATTTAATTATACTAGAAATTCTTACTGTTCCTATTTAAAAAAAAAACGATAGCTAAAAGTTCACAAAGTTCTTTAGAGAGTATCTCGTTGAAAGACAGGCCCGTTAGGATAATTAACCTTACCTCACGCCACTTTGTCAGAAATGTAAAATTCACCAGTCGGCAGACATTCATTATAAAATTTTGTTCCATGTGTATCATTAAAATTTCCATCTATTGCTCTGTTCCGTGTTCGCTAAAAGAACTTCTGACGTAAGAATTACGGCCTCCCGAATTAAGAAAATAGTAGCTGAACACTAGTAATTTCTGTCTTACGACATTAAAAATCCTTGGATCATTCACCAATTTCAACCGGTTTCCTTTGAGAAAAAATAACTAGTAAGATTCACGCGGTTCGTTAAGCACCACATTAAGAAATATACATACATACATTATATACCTATACATTTTTGTTATCCCACTATACGTACAATTAAATATAGTAAATCGTATATATACTGTTAGTCGGTAATAATACCTATAATCTACAAATACGTAAGAAACTATCCAATTGAATCATTCTGGCTGTCAACGGTGACATGACGCCTAAATTAAGAGAGTGTCCTGCTTTATAAGGCCCAAAAATCGATTTTTTTTTATTGCCTAAATCGATAGATAAACTATTGAAGAATATATTCACAAAGTTCTGCAGGCCAATTCGAAGTATTTTTAAACATACAGAACCGAGAGCAGGTAAACATCGAGCAGGTGTACGAGCGCTGGGTCGGACTCTGAAAACTTTAACGCGCGTATTCTCCAGTTTTCATTTTTACGATTTTTTAAAATTGGCGGGCGTGATAGCAAAAAAACTATGCGACCAATTGAACCAAACCAAAACTTATTCTCTTTAGTATTAAATTCTTTTCTAGGTGAACTAAAAAGATTGTTAATAAAGTCTTTTTAAATAATTTTTATAGCATGTTAAAGTCAAATGAAAAAAAAAGAAAAATACAAGTTTTTCTTTTCAAACTGAAAAAATTTATAACTTAGCGCTTTTTTCTGCTTTTTCTTAGTTCACCCAGAAGAAAAATATATGAGAATTAAAAATATTTTCATTTTTTCCATTTCAGACAAGAATTACGAGCTGAATCTTTCCCGCCAATTAGAGACTGCAGTAGCAAGGCGCTCCAGGAATCGACTGATAAATCCGCCATATTTTATATTTTTATAAGGAAAAATTTTTTTTTGTACTCTTCGAATGTATGTTCAAATATTCCTAAAAGTTTACGAAGCTCAGTTGTTTCTTTTCCTTTCAAAAAAATTCGTGAAAGAAAGCTTTTTTGGACCTTGTAAAGCAGGATACTCCCTTAACTAAGCCGAAATCTTCTTCTTGGATATCCATGGCGAGAGCCACTTTCGAAAATATTCGACCCAGCCTAAAAAAAAGGACTGAAAAGGGTTTAAAATGAAACGTCCATCTTCAAAAGTTCCCACCTATTTCTTTTCCGGTAAGTATAATTTCCAGATGGATAGAAATTTGTTTTTTACCCAGAACCTGTCACTCTCATCGTACCATTATCCACGTGGAACAATGCCATCTTCTTGGAAGAGGTTATCGTACCGTGATAATACGTGATGGTTTATTCATTTGGTAAAATTATCGAAACACTTCCATTTAGAAACAGTAGATAGGAAAGATCAATTACGTCTCTCGTTCTGCTACTACCTCATCCACGATCCTCCTGTTGCAGCATCTTCCGATTTGAAAATGTACCATATTCCTTTTCTTGTACCGTTCCGTGACTGGATGCACAATGATAATTGTCTGCTCATTACAGTCTACCAATAAAAAAATACAAGGCCATCTTTTTTGCTGCACGAAGGTCCAACTTACTATGATGAGAAATCATAGTCTCCGGAATCGTCTCACGAATACGTCCACGAAGTCAGACATCGTACAAGACATACACAACCCGCGTTTTCCCATGCTTGAAATAAATACCAGATAAATCTGATCTTGTTGATCCTTAACAATTTCTACCTGGTACGAGACTCGTCGCGACAAAACACGACACAGTGCAAGAAAACAAGATAAGTGTATAATCTGTATATACGTGTAACAAAGTACTTGGTCACATACCAAGTGACTCAATTGCACGGAACACCAAAGGAATTTGATGTACAAAAAAAAGGTCACAAAATAACGTAAAACAGTAATTGACGTCGAACGAGTTAGAGAGATGAATGAGGTCTGATGAGAAAAATGAAAAAAATTTCAATTATTTATCATCACCTCAAATGTTAATTACCCAATGATTATCACGTGGCCATTTAAAATTCGTTTATTCATATGTGTCTGTTCAAAACTTGACTATACCTACTGATTGAAACACGTGTGTGTACATACGTGGTTAAATCGCAATACGTGATACTGAACCTGAGGCCAATGGCATACTGGAATCTCATAATGGGATAATTAATCCCACCTATCATAAAAGCCACAGTGCACTGGTTATGCACGAGTGCATTAGAATGCACGTGGGTCACGTACTGAGAGACGTTACAATAATGCCTAACGCATATGTTGTACGTATGAGGATAGCCTTGTTGTTTTGTACTTTTACAACACGATTCGCGTAGTGGTCTTACTGCGAGATAAAGTAATTATGCTTGATTACATATCGGTGCATGTAGATTAGAACTTAATGAAGTTGTATTAGAAATCTTTAAGAGTGTATATAAAGTGCATGATATAAATGCTAGTTTAATTTTATTTATCGGACACTTAATATGGATTTATATACAAGTGTCAATTGGCTTTCTCTCGAGTAAATTAAGATCAGTGGCGGTTTTCTCAGAACGGAGAGAAGGGGCGGAGTCATGGGTTCGTAACTTTTGACCCCCTGAGGTGAATCCTATTTGACAGGAGCCACTGGGGTCCTGGAGGACCCCTACAGCGTTACAGGATTTGTCCAGAGGTGTCTGCAAGACAGTCTTTACCGACCGTATATATCTGTGTCCTTTTTCTACGACTTACGACCCTCCTTTTTGGCCTATTCAGACGATTATGGTTGAGATATCCTACCTCCGTTTCAACTTTTCTCTTCCTACTTCTTGCCAGAGTCGACAACGATCCTTTTTCAAGGACGTACACGTTCGTTGAAAAGGGAAACGCGTTCTCGCCCTATGTTCTCATCCGACGTCATCCGACAGACGTAAGATTGAATATTGAGATCAGTCGACAAAGATTTTCTGTAAATCATTGGGTTAACAGTGATTTCTGAAAAATAATTTTTTTATAAAATTTGGATTAATAGTGTCTATGTTCAACGTACAAAAAATGATAAACAGGTGATAAGTATAAAAATGATATTCAAAAATTAGGAGTGTACTACGGGCATAGGGAAATATGTATATTTGAATTCTAGACGTAGGCTTTTTATATACTGGTAGTTGGTAGCAGTGAGAGCTGCTTGACCCGTTAAGAATCCTTTTTTTCTTCCTTCGTGCTGTTCCATGAAGATAACATCTGTGTAGGAGCGTTCAGAATTTTCGAGCCCCGCGGCGATCCTGGCTGGACCGTTCCACTTGAAAAACCCCTGCAGGGCTGAATGATCTTCATTCGATCATTTGATCGTAGGAGAATCTATCGATCCTCTGTTTATTCATAGGAGGTATATAGAGACTGTTTTATCATAGGCATAGAATAATGCGATAAATTATTATAGTCCTTTTTTGGATTTATGGTAGACAAAAAATACTGGATACCAGGAGATCATAGCTCGTAGGTGGTATATCGATATTCTCGTTAGATTTCATCGAGAATTCAAATTATTATACCAATATTGACTAGCGGCACTCAAACGCACCAGCCAAGCCAGTCTGAACTCTTGGCCCGATTATCTTGAAAAGCCACATAATTATACGAAGGTACCCGCCACGCTTTTATGTCTCAATTATACTTAGAGATTTGAGATAGAAGATTTATGGTACGAAATTATAACGTTGCCATGCAAATTGCAGCTTCCTATAATTGCATACGCGTAGCTCCGTGAAACTCCTACAAGCACCGGATGGATATTTCCTAATTTTTTTCTACATAATACTTACACCTAATTGGCATATACGTCTCTCTAACGCATTTGATATCCAGCAATGTATCGCATTAAAGTGAATATCCCCATTATTAATCAATATCGACTGAGGGTGCTATTGAAAATTTTGAAAAAAGACTTTCTTAGAAATATCATCCACGACGAGTTACGCCTTTGGTCAAGAGCTACTTTTATTCAGAGGGTAGAATTCTTAACACGGATGATCGTTTGAAAATGCATAGAAGCACACCAATCAACCGATAGCAGTACCTATTTAGATCGCTTACGGAATCAGCACACGGCTCGTCGTATTTTATGTCTACCCAGATTGACTGGCATTAGTCAATCCATTGACGAGGCTTTGCATAGTGATTATCGTTAACGCGCATACCAATTAGATCTATCGAACACACTGGGTATACCTGAGTACTTACAACGCTGACAATGGGAAGACTTGAGTTTTCAAGTACCGGACTAAGATAACGGTACTTTCTTGTTTCCGGTCTTTTTCCGTTGTACTTCATTTATTCATAGATCGTCATTTATAATTCTTGGCAATGGAGGATGTTGCTTGGTAAAACGTAGAACAGTATGAAAAATCGAAAATGAATCACGCACTCCATTCATATAAGAGCAAGATCCTTGCATGATATCGCTATTGAATTTCATTCGAGATACAATTGATAATGGACGTATGTATCGCGTTACGTTGAAGATTAGATTCTTTTTCTCTTATCAGATTGGCCATACGATCCAGCCAATGGCAGATTTATAGATTAACCCATTAATTCAAGTGGCGGTATATAGATCGTTTTCGACGATGAAGATTACCACCCGGAGCTTTTGATATAAGTGCGATAGGTCACGCTGATGCTTATTAAATATTTGTTAAGTACGGTTTGATAATTAGCGAGATTTATTAAAATTTTGAAAATTGATTTTTTTTTTTGGTCGTTAACGCACGTAAAACTTTATTCTTTCAAACGAGTACGTTGATGTTGATCTTTTGACAGATTATTATGGCAACTTATGCAATCTTATGTATATGTATAATATACGTGTAAACAAGAGGAGCTCGGTAGCAGAATTTCCAAGCGATTACCGAATATACTAAGCATGTTTGGTTTTAGACTTTAGGATACGCGTGCCGCGGTTTATTTAGGCTGCCTGACCAGACACCTTCCACTCTCGAAACCCTCTTTCACTTGGTTCTTACTTAAGGTTTACTTCGGTTCGGTTCGGCCGGGACCATTGTCCTGCCGAAGGCCCTACGCCCTACCAAAAGAAGATAGAAGGGCCTTCCAGGTTCTCAATTCATTTTCTAATAGTGACCCATCAATTCACTCCAGTACTCTACATTACCTTAAAAACTTAATTTTCATAAAAGCCTCAGAAAAGTAACCCATAAAATGTATTTTCTACGTTATTCCTATACAAAAAATTGTTGAACCCAACATCAAGGCCAGAACATTACAACCTACATTGGCAAATAAAATTTCTTTATTACACGTCTCAATTGCTATAAGATTCCTCAGACAATATTTTTATACATTCTATCGAATAATCGTCTAAAGATGCAATGTTAATGTTTTGATAGTATGTTGATTAAAAAAGATTCTGTGCATACAGTTGAGAGCCACAGGACCCCTACGCTACGAAGGAGGGCTCATCTAGAGGCTGGCGGAGGATCGAGAGAAGTGGCGGATGGTGAGGTCGAGGTACAGAGAGAAAAAGGGCCAGAGAGGGAGTGTTGGAGCCAGGCTGGTATCTCAATCAGGCAGGGACCGCAGGTTGGGGTGCCCTGGACCCCTGTGGGCCGATGGTGGGGACTGTAGTATGGGGCCTTCGGCCCCGGAGCCGTCACAACTCAATATAGTTCCTCAGAGGCTGGGGCCGTGCGCGAACGTGAACCAGACTCGATCTGGTCATTACCAGTCAGTCTGCTAGACTTTTTCGAACTCTCTTCACGGAACGCTAGATCATTTGAAGAAGCAGTTACACTGAAATTGTTACCGAGTAAAAAGGAAAGATCCGGGATGAAACGTTTCATCCTGTAAAACCATCGTTGTATTTCAATAACATTGTAAAGGATTGTTTCGAGGAAATAAATATTTTTTTAACGGATATTACGAAATCTTCGTTAATTTTGTATCTACAATCTGTGAACTGTTACATATTTATGATACGGCCGAAGATTATTCAATAAAGTGATAGTGTGAATAATTCGTGCTAGTGAGTCGAGAAAACAATGTGATAGCGAAGACACGGAGACAATAAACAGAGGTATGAATATTACGATAACATCGTTAGAAGTAGAGCGTACGGAATTTCATTGGAATAATTATTTCGGGGAAAGTTTTTGGAAGGATTTTTATAAAATAAATCTTTATTGAACTTCGTGGCAATGATGAAGGCAATGATGAAGCTTCTTTAATAAATTGTGCCGTGCGTAATTGCCATAATCTGTCAATGTCATCGCAGTTCGGTCGACCGATCAGTAAGGTAGCTGCATTTCGAACATTGACCAACGAAACGAGTTTGTTTCTAATTTAAATAATTTATCTACAATATCAGTGATTGCCTACGCGGTAATGTCGTCAACTGACAGATGGTGAGAAAGAGAAATTTAGAATGTGGGATAAGGTAATTCGCATCATTATCTAAAAGGGTTATGCACAGATATTATTAGGTTTATTTATAGGCGCTAGTTCACCGCGTCATATATTATTGGCCAGTGTTAAACGTGACGTCAAGCAGAAATTAAAATTCGATTGAAGTCAGTGTCATCAACTGCGATTTTCATTCTTTGTTACGCACTACACATATACCTCAAGGTTCACACTTAGCATTCATCCAATTCGACGAGCTTTCTTCGTGTCACGTTATTACATTTTGAATTGCGTATTTACATTTAATTGAATTATCAATGAAACATTAACAATATTAGCCAAGATTTATTTTCAAATGATTTGAATAATTCATAGCAACTAAAACTACATTTTATTTCTAAAAAAAATCAAATAGAACGGAAAGTACGATATTGCCTCATCAATTTCAATATTACTCAAGTATCGAGTCCTTTTACGTTTCTCAACACTGAAAGTAATTAAGAAACAGCGGAAAGGTCTAAGAGGAAGTCATTTAAGATATAAAATTACCTTTTATCAACAGTCATAAATCGATATCCTCGCTCTGACTACCGAATCAGCCCGACGGCTCATTAAAGAAACGTTTGCACGATGATGCATTATGATTATTAAACACATAGTGAAGCCTCAATCAGATATTAATTCCATTGATGTCCTATCAAGATAATAACCTCTTTAAGAAAATTATCCAAGACTCAACAAAACATATCCTAGCACAATCAAGTCCTTTCGATTCAAAGTCGCAAACGTAGAGCCGGATCTCAATATGCAAACACGCCCAGTTCACTTTCAGTCAGATTTTATCGCACTTTCGTTATGCAACATAAAAAACAACCAGCCAGGACATGCAACACACGTGTCGCCATTGGCTGATGTGCAACATAAAGTTCCTCTCCCAATCCAGTAACACAATAAACCCAAGCAATCCCTAAATAAAAAAAAAACTCAAAACTAATATTGCTATAAAGACCAGGTTAAAATTCATTTTTAAAAAATCTTAAATCAAAGTACACGGCTGCCACGTATGTTTTAACCCCTTATATATGTATATAATATACCGTCATTGATACTTGGAGTTCCGTCAAGTTACTCCCGTATTTCAAGCCGGTAAACGTGAATGACAATGAGCCGAGACAATTCAGGCGAACGAAGAAAGACGGAGTTGGCAGTGTTCGCTCGTTAGCGCGAAGATGGTCCGTGCCATAGATTTATGTGTTCTTGTGCTAATGAACTCGTGGCACTGGGCACCAGCTAGAGACTCGTTCGTGACTGGTGTGCTCGTGACAACCCGCGCTTAAGACATTACTTATGCACCCCCTGGTTACGTTCAACCACTCTTGTACAGGTACGCCACGATAATACAGAAAAATCGTCTCCGGTGCAAGGGAGCTCCAGAAGATATACAAAACCTTAGAAGAGGTTCTTGACTCGAGATAAAGAAGAAGCCAGGAGTAGTACCTGCCTATAACCCTATATATACACACATATATATATACCTGCAAGATAGTACCAATGAGAATGTGCAAAGAACATTTTACAGTGCTCCGTACTTGTTGCGCCTGGGACATTGCCCGTAAATAGCCACGAAGCGATAGAGATGAAGATACAGTAAAAGAGACACGTTTCTTATAAGATTCTGTATATCTGGACCATGATCGATTTTGACAAACCATAGATAAAATGAGTAAATACGCTTCAGCGTAGTAACATTATCTTCTTAACGGCAATGTAACAATTATGACCTACGTATGTATTTGTTTGGATCGTCATGAGCTCTTATCTCTTTGGCGACAGATGACAAATATTTCTGATAATAATTAGTATGGGGTACTAAGAAATCAATCGCTACTGGTATGCACTTGGTGAATGGATTCTTGGGCACTCTTGGGTACACTTCAGTTTCGAAATGAAGTAAGCACGTACTCGATGCTGGATCATCGGTCATCAATATCTCTTTCAATACTGGCGACAGCGTTCCGAGCACCATTGAGGGGAAGAAAAATGACGGCATCGAGTCGATCATCGTCGCCAACTCCTTTTGAGATCATCACGACGGAAATGTATCTTCCTTTGTCCTTCTTTCTGTCTTTCTCTCTCTCTCTTTTTCTCGTCTCTTCCCCGCTTTTGCTCTCTCCATAGTCGGAGAGAGCGGATAGAATTATTGCTGCTATCCATGGGGAACGAGTTTCTAGGTAACGAACACGTACGGTAACTCAAGAAGACGCAACGACGTAAGGTAGACACGAGTATTCTTTCTTTACTTGTCTCATCTCGTCTTATCTTTTTCTTATTGTCACTGTATGTGCGTGCACGCATAGGTATAGAGAAATTGCACGGATCGATGTAGGTAAACTGGTCTTGGTGTGTCGGTGACCGATCGGCCATCCGCCAGTGATGATATTCGTCATTAAATCATTACGCCGCATCCATCAGGTACGAATGCTCATCGTGTAAGTACCAGAGAACAAGACGGCGTACAAGAGGCTTATAAATTCTTGACGCAGTAGAAGCGTGTATATACGTACGGTGTGCGTTATATGATATGGCGGAATTTCCAAAAGTCACGCACGTCCTAATGGGTTCGATTAACTGCGACTTAGGACACTCGTCGATGTCGTTAATATACGTCATTAATTACAAACTCGCTCTTCCTCGTCCATAGTGAGCGCGATCTATTCGGCTAGACGTGAACTACAAGGAGCATGTGGGTATATGATAGCAGGGCGCGGGACTGACGTTCAATGTATGTAAAATTATGCACGACTTCTGCCGGAAACTATTCCACACGTGAGTGCTTTGACGTCTTTTAGATTTTTAAAATCGACGTGTGGCGTCTCGAGCTTACTTACGTTTCGATAGGTTAACGGAGATACGTAACACCTCACGCATATCTAGATTTACTCATCTACATACACGCTCGGTGTTGTATTGAAGGTAAATATTTATTTAAAAAAGAGAAAAACAAGATTGATATAAAAAGTGTCTGATAAATAAATTCATGGCTATATGTATATATTGAAGACGGTATCTCATGGAAATGGAGATGAAATCGGGGCGTTGACGCTGCTAATATGGAATGTGTGAGAGAGCAAATTTATCGTGCGACACGAACGTCTATCCAGCATCAGTGGTCCATGATAGAAACGGTATCTATTTAAACGCTTAGTCGCTTTTGCCGAGGATAAAAAAGAAATGTCGTGGTAAAAGGCATGTCGTGACTGTTAGAACCAGTGTTGCATTCAGAGATCACGTTCTCGCCACTGTCTATATCATGCACGGAATGACGCTGCATCTCGTCATTCGATCACGGAAAAAGGGCTTCCTGATTCTTTGGATACATAATGCTCAAGTTATTCTCACGTGTCCCGGAATTGAACGGGGCTATACGATCAGCGTGTGTTAGGTTAGGTTTGTGGGATCTGGAGGCTCATGGGTAATCCATGGTGCTGGCTGACAAACACGGCGCCATTTGTTTTTAATAATAAAGCTCTGTCTGTGCTTTACTATGGGTTATGTTCCTGGACAGGCTCCTGTGGGATAACAAGGACTAGGCCAAAGCCTCTGGCGCGATTGGAGTCGAAATCTTTCTTTAAAGAGGAGGATTCTGTATCCAATATGAAATATGAGGTAGCATGTACACCGTTATGCACCAGTGCTATGTTAATCATATATTGTCTTTTCTTTCGTCTTCTTTCGTCGATTACTAGATAAGAAACCTTGTAGCGTTACACCGTCGCCAAGTCCTG
Source organism: Pachycephus smyrnensis (assembly GCA_030142225.1). Classification (NCBI taxonomy): domain Eukaryota; kingdom Metazoa; phylum Arthropoda; class Insecta; order Hymenoptera; family Cephidae; genus Pachycephus; species Pachycephus smyrnensis. The sequence continues at coordinate 357,773 of JARQST010000395.1, read as the reverse complement.
CGGCCCTTATAATCAGCTGAATTGTATCTCGGCGTAGACAGCTAAGTTGTGTTTCTTGTCATAGTTCTTCTTTAAAGCAAACATCGTCTCTCATTGTTGTTATCAAGGAAAAATATAACCATTGATCCATAACTAATTTCTGCGTTTCTCTATCTCCTCGTATTCAGGGATTTGGTGTTTTCCAAGATTTTGGATGATTTTTGATGAACTATCCTTCTAGTCGAGAAGAAAATTTACCACGCAGCATCTATGTTCTGTCAACTCGTACGAATGGCAATGAATCAGTAAATTTGACATTTATTAATCTGTTTATTACGAGTCAAAATTTTATAATGACTCACTATGATTTACTCGCTATGATTTATTCATGCGGTTATATGATCAATAAAAAAGATCTTATTGGACAGAAATGACGTCAAGATCACGATGAGACAGTCAGATTTAATGTTGTAACGTTGAATAATTATTCTGCCTAGTCGCAGTCCTAGAAAAAAGAAGTGATACTCCGAGCTCTTTATTCCAGGAACTTCCTGACTATTTCGTTAACGGTACATCAGGCTCAACGTAGAGATGAACGAAGTCTTGAGACATAGGTTTCAGAGATTCATGTAATTTGCAAATTTCGCAAATATTTGAATATTCGAAAATTATCGTCGTAACATATTCACAGTGGACATACATGCTTCTGGGATGAAAACTTTAATAAACATGAAAACTGCCCACACCAAAGTTTTGCGCTCTCCCATATTTCAGTGCCCATACAACGTAATCGGGCGCTCATTAAGAAATAACATTGATTCGCCTCATCAGCAAGGATTCACCTAGAAAATCTGTCTAGCAATAATAACTGCCTAATTACCAGCAACAACATAATTTAATTCATCCAGATTAATCAAACGAATAAATCTTGTCTTAACGGACTCCTACAATTTATTTACGGATAAACTAAAATGAATGATAACTTCTATCTCACTGATGAATCAGGTCAATAATCATTCCCAGTGACTTCGCCATAGAGTAAAATAAAGAATGGTGCCAAGTTCCAGAGAGAAATAATTCACAATAGAATAGTCGCAGCCATGTCCCTCTGGACACGACCCAAACCCGTAAAGCGTCATCCTCGTGAGTTGTCAGCTTCCTTGGAAAGAGCTTTAACCAAAAGTGTCCAGACTCGTGTTTACGCGTATCAGGCACACATGTGATTAATTGTCGGATGTCTCGTGTGCATCCGAGAAGGTAGACAGGGGACTCTTTGTCCGACTGCATCTGAGAATCACGAGGGCTCGTTTCGAAGCTGAAGTGTTCAGACAGTTGAGCAACGAGAGCAAAAGAAAAGAAAGAGAACTAATGGCCACTCAGGGAGCTCATCGCGGATAGTTCTGCGGACGCGTCTGCGTGACGAGAGCTTCCAGAAAGACGAGGAAGATAAGTCAAAGTTTGAGGAGGAGCCGACATTGCGATACGATGATCCTAGTGAAAGATGAGCATGCCTAAATGTTGACGTATATATATACACACACACACACACACACACACACACACACACACGCACACACACGCACACACACACACACACACACACACACACACACACGTATAGGTATTATATCTAAGGGGTTATAACGCCACAAACGGAGGCTGCACGAAGGATTGAGGCAATTGCGGTTTTATCCGTTGGACGTCAACAGAGCCACGTGGTTTTCACGAGTGGTATGGAGGACAGATACAATCGATTTGGCCTGAGGCCAAAGTGGCTGCTCTTGGCAAATCGGATACCGAGACCAAAAGTGGCATCGCTTCGCGCCGTAAAGACAAACAGACAAAACGATTTGTTTGCGCTCCAATCAAGTTCATCAGCACTCGTGTAGCTCGAGTAGCTAATTCCTTAGTATCCCACAACCACATGCCGAGCTAATATTTACTCGGCGCTAACCTCTTGGACAAACCTTGTATAACATAAGACAAGAGTCAACATCACGAGAGTCGTCTTCAGTCTGAGATGAATGTAAATCGAAACGTCGCAAACTTTAACTGATAACGATAGTGCTTGTGGGTACAAGGTTTTACAGGAATGCTTATACGTGGTACGATAAGAACGCGGCACATTTTCGAAGTTCTTAAAAGCTGTTATGAACAATCAGGACTATTAACTGTAAGTGGTTGTTCATTTTCTGTATCGCGACGTCGAGGTTATTCAGATTTGTCAGAACGCAGAGTATATGTGCCAATGCGGAAAGGACAAATGTCGGAGATAAGTGAAGGCTGTTTATCGTTTACCTGCGCTGTATAATTTGGAAACGGTATCAGGGCAGTAATGTAATTGGCGGGGACCCTCCTAACTGCTACCGGGTAGCAATTTAGCTGGAAGCTGGGGGTTCGTGGTAAGCACGGCCTCCTCGACCATGCGACGTTGGGAAATTTCTCGGGCCCCGAGGACGTGACCAGGTTCCAACGTGCAGTCTCGACGGGCCCGAAATGGACCCACCAGGACGCTACAGACGTGGCAACGAGGGACAGATGGTAGGCCCCATGGCTCTCAGTGATCTCCAACTCGCCCTCGTTTCATTCGTAGGGATGCATTTGTGCACTCGTTAACTCAGTGATCTCCAACTCGCCCTCCTTTTTTTTGGGGCTATAGTCATGTTTTCGCAGGAACTGACCTCCATTCAGGAGGTCAATTCCTGCGGAAACGTGACTATAGCCCTTCGTACTCAAATGGTATCACTGAATGCTCTGTGCCATTCTTCTCTCAGGACCACCAGCATCCATTGACTAGATAACCCTACGAGAGAAGTCACTATGCTGCCACATTTTAAATACAGTGTCCTTCTTCGAAACGAAAACCCACAGCCACAAATGGCGAGGTTCGGCACAGCCTTCTTAATGTCTTCATATTTCAGTCACATGATGCTCATATTGCTGACCCTGTACAAAACGGGACAATCCCCTTATTCTCATAGAAATTCTAAAGGAAGGAAGGAAGGAAGGAAAGAGAGAGAGAGAGAGAGAGAGAGAGAGAGAGAGAGAGAGAGAGAGAGAGAGCAGCTGTCTATACATATAAACATTCACAAAGCTCGTGCCCAAAATTCTCCCTTTCTCTTTCTATCTCATAGACATAGCTGAGTCGAGTCAAGAAACACATGGCTGCCGATTGCCAGTGCACGTGGTCCGCCAAAATAATACGTCTTTGCAGACCTCCTGTCTCATAAGACGCACCACTAAATTGCTTATGACTCTTTCGCCTTTTCCATAAACTTTTCCAGGAAATGAATCTAGTTAAAACCGACCGACAAATCTTGTTAATTATTTTTTCAAAATCAGTCTGTCTCTAGAATTTTAAACGATTTAGTCTTCTCCGGATTACCACAGATATCGATGTCTAACGTTTCAGAATGAGAAGGTCGTCCCTACGCAGCACTAAATATCCTCTTTACATTTTAAAGCCACCATCCGAGCTGTTTATACAGCCGTGTCAGACTGGAAAGCAGTAAATTCAACTCGTTCGAATTTACGCGCGGAATCGGTCCACTCACGACTTTAACGAGCTCACCGACTTCAGGGATTGCGTTAAAATTCATTATGAGACTTTATGAAGATACAGTTACCCTCACTGTCCTATATACACGGATAATTGACTCTTAAAGGGATCACTTTGTAACTGGGGCATCAATTATTACCAGGGAAAGTATCGAACGCAATTTCTCATTTTTTATAAACAAACCATCTAGTGCTCTAGACAGATATCTACTAATCAATCGTCGTGAACTAGGCCCCCGCATTGTTTGTACCAGAATTTAACTATAACAAGACGTTTGTACTCCTTCCATTGACGTTTGTTCTCGAGTTATATTCATTTGTACCAAACAGAAGAGAAAATACAGCTATTTTAAAATGCGGGGGCTGACTTCACGCTGGCCCCCGCAAAATTTTTTACCAATATCTTAATTTAACATCACTATAGGTAGTGAAACGTTTGTACCATCTTTATAACGTTTGTACCGTCGAAACATTTACTAGTTTTAAAGAAAGGGTAGCAGAGGATGAAGTTCAGCATTTGCGCGTCACATTAACGTCGTGGGCTAGCCTCTTAGACGTTTGTACCAGATGATTCAGACAAAGTATCTTTGAAGTATAGTCTTTAATGATTAATAATGCGTTCTTTCAATTCGTCGTGTAATTTCCATACCGGCAAAAACATCTCCGATGTAAAAAAAGGGCGCCAAGTGCGTATAGCGGTTTCAGATACTTTGCTTATAGAAAGTTTTGAAATCAGCATTTGGTGCCAAGTTTGATTCCATGAAAGATGTACCACCTTGTATCATAACTATATTCAATGGTTATTTGCTGGTGTAAATATACGTCATTGAATTCTGATGCAATACATAAGATTTAACGTATTAATGACTTATTGTAAAATTATTGTTATCGGTGAACAATTTCTTATCGAGTACTACTTGGCGGGGCCGTGCCGAAAATTTTCCAAATTTACTTTCACACTAGTAACAGAGTTATGATATACTTATCATTTGAAGAAATATATTTGTTGAGGATGAACATGGCATTATATGATGTTATTCAATTATAATTACGTAAACGATAATCCTGATACGTACGTGATGTTGATAATACATGAGCTATGTGGATTGCCATCAAAAGGCTCGCACGTAGAATAAGACGTTCCGGCATATTCTCTAAGTGCGTGCCTACAAATTGTTTTCTCGAAAATGATGCACCATTAAATAAATCCAACGTACTGTATAAAATATTTGGACTATGTCATAAAGGTGTCTTACTCTTGCGGATTCGATATACAATACAATGCGATGTACGTTTATCAATCTTAATCTTCCATTCAATGCCGTTGTTCATTAAATGTCTTGAGGCACGGCCCCGCCAAGTAGTACTCGATAAGAAATTGTTCACCGATAACAATAATTTTACAATAAGTCATTAATACGTTAAATCTTATGTATTGCATCAGAATTCAATGACGTATATTTACACCAACAAATAACCATTGAATATAGTTACGGTACAAGGTGGTACATCTTTCATGGAATCAAACTTGGCACCAAATGCTGATTTCAAAACTTTCTATAAGCGAAGTACCTGAAACCGCTATACGCACTTGGCGCCCTTTTTTTACATCGGAGATGTTTTTGCCGGTATGGGAATTACACGACGAATTCAAAGAACGCATTATTAATCATTAAAGTCTATACTTCAAAGATCCTTTGTCTGAATCATCTGGTACAAACGTCTAAGAGGTTAGCCCACACCTTTAAAGTCACCAGATCAACAGAATAGTCTGGTACAAGCGTCTAAGAGGCTAGCCCACGACGTTAATGTGACGCGCAAATGCTGAACGTCATCCTCTGCTACCCTTTCTTTAAAACTAGTAAATGTTTCGACGGTGCAAACGTTATAAAGATGGTACAAACGTTTCACTACCTATAGTGATGTTAAATTAAGATATTGGTAAAAAATTTTGCGGGGGCCAGCGTGAAGTCAGCCCCCGCATTTTAAAATAGCTGTATTTTCTCTTTTGTTTGGTACAAATGAATATAACTCGAGAACAAACGTCAATGGAAGGAGTACAAACGTCTTGTAATAGTTAAATTCTGGTACAAACAATGCGGGGGCCTAGTTCACGACGATCACTAATCATTATTCTGGATACTCATAGCGCATCATTCATAACGTAATCATTGATTGAGTAACCGGATGACTAATCTAATCATTCAATGACAGTGTCACGGTTACCCCCTGACTATTTACTAGGTTCACTACCATCTTTCCTACGTTATCTAATATTTTATCCATTGACCTTATTCTCTTTGGATTCTTTATTGTCTTTCCGTGGTGTCACTCATTCACTCATCTTGATTTATCCTAACGCTCGCGTTTATCACCAAGATGGACATATCGTATCACAGACAACTTCTTACGGGTCCATATAGGGGATAGGCGAACCGGTATCGATATATGTTTTTCTATGACTGCACAGCAAAGACGATCATCCGTCTTCATAGAAATACACGTATCCATTGGTTCGAACGTTTTAAAATCTTTTCTCTTAGATCCAAGCAAGAAACGCGCTCGTTTGCTTCTTGAAATTCTCAACGTATGACTCTTACTCCTCTTTCTTCTCTCATGAAGAGAGGACGAGGGAACGTTCACTGAGAGGATATGAGAAGAAGATGGTGGACAGGAAAGATTCCGAACGTGTACGATGCCGCAGTCTATTCGAGGCCTTAGTATTTTTAGCGTAACTTCTCAAGTGTCTGAGTATGGATATACCCATATACCTATAGTAAAGTTACCACAGTCTAGATAAATCGGTATACGTGTTTCCAAAACGTAAGGTACACCCGACACGACAGTTGTATGCCAATTGTACAATACTATATTTAAATCATGCATACGATATAATATACCTGTCGTTCTCCGTGACGTTGTACCCAAGTAGCGAAAATAGATTAGCATGACGTAAAAACGAAATTCCAGACAGAAGCAAGTTGATCTAACGTGACAGGAAGAAAAATGACAGTTGTTTGCTTACCTATTACATATATTATGTACGCCCGACTCATCTTACATGATTAGGCATTACAAGGTTATACCGTTCGATAACGAGAAGAGTGAACGCAGTGAACGAAAAAAAACTGTCTAAAAGTCACATGACTTGAAACTGGATCCAAAGCAGGCAAATTACTTTCTCGTTTTATTCGCGCCGGCAGATTACATCTACAGCGGCGCGGGCTACGATGACCAGATTAATTTGCTCTGCGGATAATCAACACGCGCAATCGACCCTCGCGCATGCGCACAAGACATACGCGCCAAACATTTACAGGGATCTTAAAGGACTGCCGTTAATGTTTTCATCGGGCTAATTAGGAATAGTGTCATAGTAATATATTAATTCAAACGTCAGATAGTAATTGGGATAAATTTTATTCGAGGAAGTCGAAGATAAGCTTATTATTTCTTGGAATTATTAAGATTCTCATAAACGCTGCCTCGCCCCTCTCCCTACCCGCTACGTTATATCCGGTGCATGCCTAAGTGAATGATCTCGGCCAGACTGAAAGTTTTCATTGAATAGTTCATGACGTAGTTGCCAAGACGAATTTAATTGCATTGACAATTTTGCGTGCTGATAAGAAAGCGCGAATGACCTTGACGTATACTCGGGCTTTATCACGCGTCGTCGTGCCCGCGAACACGTAGACATTTTCAGTTGTCAGCCAATCGTTACGAAGTTCTTTGAACGATTTCAGCATCTACGAAGTTTCTCAACCGTGAACGTACGAGGTAATAGTAGTCCTCCTCGAGAATCATCCGGTTGTAATCTAAGCTCTGTTTATTGCGTAATAATTTGAAAAAAAAATAAATAATTCTCTACTTTCGTATTACAGGAGGATGACTAGCAGCGCGAAATTGGTGGACCTCGTCCTATTCCTGACGATACTGTTGACGATCTGCATGAGCACTACGTCCTCGTCGAGACTTTGCGACGACATAAAGATGAAGTGCGCTTACAGGAGTGGATGTGGCGCGGCGCTACAGCAGTATCTCATGGGGTGTTCGGGTGTACTTCATGGGGACGTCAATGATTGCCCGGAGACTTGTCAGCATGCACTTATTGCACTGACGAGCACGGACGAAGGCAAGGAACTCATGACGGTACGTTTTACGAGGACTAAGAAATGCGCAGTCTGCTGGTATAATAATAAAGTAGACGCAGAACTGGAATGCTCGTGCCGTAATGATAACTAGTCCTGTATAGGAGGCCTGCTGTCTTCCTCCCTTATGGGATAATCGCTTTATGTATTTTTCATCTTGGTTTTTTCTCTCTTTTTCGTTATTCCAGTGCGAGTGCGCGCACAACGACTACATGTGCCTTCAGTCGAAGCAGAGGGTAGAAATATGCAGGGCATCCGTCACCATGGCTATGAATAGGACCAGAGTGTCCTGCAGGATAGCCACCTGGATATGCAATGCGGATGCATTGTGCTCAAAGGCTATGGATTATTATAATGCTTACTGCTGGAAAATGTTTCACGGAAAGAAATGTACTCGCAGGTAAAAATTAGGAGTCGATTGTTAATCTTGTCAAGTTTGATGATAAATCTTTTGCGTATTGATTTTATGGAAAGTTCATTGATCGACGTATGTTTGATAAGGTGTCACAACTCGATTGCCATATTGAGACGTCAGGAGAAAGCTGCCAAATTGAATACGTGCATCTGCGACGGTACAGAGGACTACGACTGCAAGGGTATACATCGCAATATGAATACACTTTGCTTTGGAAAGATACATCACGATTATCACGACGTGAAGAAGGTCATAGGTGATACCAGGACTAACGAGATACTCAGGGACGATGCGAACCTACGAGGAGACGGGATACGGATTCTGGTCAACAGAGTAACGCTGGCCTTGACCGTTTTTGTACTACTGCTTAGTAGGCAAGGTAAATATAGATCAGGATTTAGATGGAATCAATGATTATTTTTGGAGCAATTAAGAAAAACACTTTTATATCTTGAAACACGAAGGTACCTTGGCATCCAGCCAATTCTTAACGCAAAATTCAAAGTGGTAGGTGTTCATTCAGAAAGATGGTTAAAAATTTAACAGCTTTGTGTATGGCAAAAAAAATCTTATGAACGCATAAAGGTCGTCTGGTTATAAGTATAGCAATAAAAGGGAAATATCTGCTATATGAATGATAGTCTTATAGGGTGGCTACACTGCGAGATATAAAATTAAAAGAAATACATGAGTATCGATACCAGCCGGACGCAATGAGAATATTGATAGCGGCGATAGATCAAAAAAATATCGTCGCTGCAATTCCGTCGACAAGATTGGAGCGACTCGCCCGTTAGTGGCCGTATTATTTGCAGATTAAAAATACTTATAAAAGAAATTGTCAGGACGCGCTAGAAACGAAATAAGACGGAAATAGTCATGTGTCCCGGGAGTTCTGGTTTCTTTCAACGGTGCAAGGCACTACGCCGGGAATATGAGAGACTCTTTTTACCCCATTCTTGGTGCGTCCATCCGTTCGTGGATATCCTGCTCTTATTTTGGAGGCCGTCTCACTCTCCTCTCGTTTTTTTTCTTTCTTCCTTTTCTTTTATTCTTCCTTTCTCTAATTCATCCCTTCCGGTAGAACACCTGCCGCTACCACGAGAATCACTCCCGCTACTTTTATCCATCCCTTTTATCAAACGTTTTTCATTCCTTTTTGTCTGTCTTTCACTTTTTACTCTCCTTTTATTATCCGGCTTGATCAGTTTGTACGGTTCGGAAATATATATTCGCGCTCTTTCAAAATTATACAAAAGCCACCAAAATCCATGACAGTGCTATTGGAATCCAAGAACAAGAATTTCGAAAAAAGTATACCAGACGGATGTCTCGTGTTCACGAAACGATCTTCAACTATTGCCGATGGCTAATCGGCTCGCGCCAGATGTTTCCTTTTTGGAATGAAGTTGGAAAGGAAATAGGAGAGACCAAAAAATAGGGTAGGAACGAGGAGGAGTCAGTCTTAACAGTTCCATTTGACAGTGTGTATTGCTGCCAAGCGGAGCGTGTTGCGTTTGACAGAGTGGAACCGATCGAACGCGACTTGTACATTACATATAAATTCTCGTCCTGACTGGCAGCCAAGGTTCAGGCCTAGGTACTTCTATAGTACCTAATACCACAGCGATACCTTATAAATTTCAAATTTGAATTTATCAATTTATATTTCTACAATTCATTTAATACCTTGTCTTTCCACAAGACTGCCCTGTCTAATGTTGATCATTATTTTATCTTAGATTCCTCCGAGAATCAAACATTGCAACAGTGCGATTGAACTTTTAAAGCATCATAGATCATTTGCTAGTAAAAAATACATAACGTATAGTAGATTTGGTTTTTTCATTCTTCCTTATAGTCACGGTCTACGACACTTCACTTGGTCAAGAATCTTCTGGCTCCTTTTCTTGGCTCTCTTCATAAACGCACCGTATCATACCTTATGTCCCGTGGATAATCTGTTAATTCCTTTAATGCGGACTACATTTCGTACGAGACACATCTATTACAGGCTTAAGCCTCCGCGTACAGCCACCATTAAGAACTTTCCACCTTGGATGCGTTCACGTGATAACTTATAAAGATTACTATTATTTCTGGACTAAGAAACGAAAATTATATTACTGAACACCGAAACCTAACTTACGAACCGAAAGTACTCTCGTAACGCTGTATTCTTTTTTTGCATTGGCAGACTTACGATTCCTAAGGAATGCGTGTATGTCATATAAATAGGGAAAACATTTTTTTTTTCATTTTTCAGACTGACAGTGAGAAACAGCAGTCAGGAGAATCCATTAAACAGTATTCCGCGAGTGAATAACCAAAGACCCTAAAACTTACCAGTTGGTGCGACTTGGCGAAATATGAAAGGGAGGAATCAAGATGCAGGATCGGGAAGGATTATATTTGGCAAAAAGGACGAAATTTGCTCAACCGGAACCTCATCCACTGTTACGCCATTAAGAGAGGATGTCAAGAAAAATAGCGTCTAAAAAATAAAAATAATTCAAAAAATGGAGAACGCGAAAGCACGAGTTCAGCACTGTACATTGAGTGTATAATAGAGCTATAAATAATGACTATTAATAATTTATAATTTATAACGAGTGACTCGAGCGTGAGATTGCGTGTGTGTGGTGCGTGTGTAAATAAAGTAAGCGTGTAAATTAGGGAGACGGTGGTTCCTGCTCATCGTAAATCGATGCACACACGGGTTATTGATTACGGATCGATTTCCAGGATAATAGTTATTTTTTTCTCGGGTGCGTCTTCTGGCTGATTTTTGAATGAGCTGCTTATCGGCAACCGTAGACATTATCAATAAGGAAAACAAATTGAAAATGAATACTACTATTAATTGCATGTAGCTACTGTAAAAGCTACACTAATCAGTATTGAAGTAGACGTAGAGCGCGATAATAATAATGATTAAAAAATTCTCGACTCTAATTACTCCAAACGTGAAAATTACCAGACTTTTGTTAATTAAAAAAAAGAAAACCGTCGAGTTCATCGATATGATTTCATTTGCGCAGACTGCAAGAGAAGTGTCCGACGATGTAAATTATTGAATATCACCAGGACAATCGCACAATTATTATTAAGGATACTATAACTATATTACAATAACAGATGCGAAGAGTATTTAATTTAAATAAAAATACTTCTTGCCAAAAATTCTTATGTTGATCCTTCAACATGACTGTTATTCTAAATCACTATAAGATTTCATGGTTTATTTATTTGTCCTGTCACCGTAGACTGCACAATCAGGGCTTTACATTTTAAGAAAAGCGTTTCTGTTCCTGACACAAAAACACTTTCGGTACACCGTGTATAAGATGGCCCGTGTTGTCGGATGTTGTATGGGACGAGGGTGTGTAAGAAAATAAGAGGTAAAGAAGAAGGACAGTGAGGGCTGGCGGACTGTAGGCTTCTATTGAGCATCAGCTGTTGTTGTGGACCAAGTATACGGATCCACCATGCTTTGGCCACACACGTCGGTTTCTCTTACGAAGCTTAGATATTATATACCTAGTACCTAGTGCCCGTTGACTAGACCTAGTACCTAATTCCTGGCGTAACGCTGTTCCAGTTTAGAACCATGGTCAATAATTTCTACGAAAAATAGCGCAATTCCATTCTCGATATTAAGAAACTGTTATACATCCACGCATGAATGCAGAACTCATTAAAGTACAACGAACACAAACAATCAACCTTTTACATAGATAAACCAGCATCCCTCTACGTGGATCTCACTGTGGACCAACAAGACGAATATACAAGATTCAAAAATTCTTATAAACTTAAATCCGTGCTAGGTACCATACAATTTCCTATATAATCAACTTCCATATTCGTGGAGAAGAGCATCTCGTGGACGATAGAGAAAAGTTACAGTTCGTAAAGGTGCATTTGGTCCAGAGATTCGAAGGAGTGTGGTACTAGAGGAAGCTGGTGGAACTGGCATACAAGGGCGGGGGGGGGGGGGGGGGGGACA